>BGPR01017212.1:0-33027 GCA_013235015.1 Araneus ventricosus
AAAGAAACAAAATAACCAGAGAACTCTATTTACTATTAAAGCACTTTTCGTAAGCCCCCAAATGGACCTGAAAAACATTGCACAAAATAATGTATTTTTATTCTGTTCGCACAATAATTTACCTTGCAAGGAAATTAAATCAATTTTTTATATTGTTGGAAAACTTAAATAATCGATACCTTCTATTGAAGAAGATGAGAAACGAATTTTTCCCATATTTATTGAATCAAGTGGAAATTCAAATCTTTAAAGAAAATTAAAACAAATATTAACAAAAAAGAATTAAAATGTAGTAAAAGTCTAAGAATATATATATTATAGCTTTTATCAAACATAATACCGCATTAAATATTGATTAAATAATTTTTCTGTGAAATCAATTGAAATTATTTAAACTAAAATCTTTTTTTAGATGTTGATTCTTATCAAATAATTCAAATAAAACGTTCGTTTTGCAGAATTTTAAAAACTCACCTTAAAATTTTTGCAAATCGATTTGGGAAGCAGAACTAAGAAGTCGGAAGATGTGGAGGGAACTGAAAAATATCTGAAATTCTCTGTATTTAAAAGAAATTATTGGCGCTGCCAGTCTAAAATAATCGATATTTTTAAAACTTGTTGTTGTTTCGGATGTTTATCGCCAGGTTCCATATTTAGTACGAAAATCGCTTCGAATATTACTTCTTCATATCTGTTAAATGTAAACTGTCCGAATTCAGGCTCAAAATAGTTATTTATGTATATAGGGGAGAGTCGCCGAATTTGGACAGACGCAAATTTGTTTATTTTCAATTTGTAGCGCGACAAAAATCAAAATGTCGAAGTCGCAAATGTTTTTTTTTATTTCAAACGAAAGAAAAAATCTCTTCTGTTGTTTTAAAATAAATAGGAAAATAGGTTGCTACATACCCAGATAGGAAATTTATTGGACTGCTAAATCAATGGGATTATTATTTTGAACTCAGAAAGCAGTTATCATCGCTAATCCCCATAAATTGGAATCATAAGAAAAAAAACCTAATATGATAAAAGGACAATAAAGTAATCAAATGTTTGATCAAAAAGAACGAAAACTAAGAATACGTATCATTTATGAGGAAATAAAAGAGGGAGAAGAAGTGATACAGTGCATAAAATATCATACTTTGATTCATGCATTATGTGTTGCTGTGAATTTGATATTCAAAAATTACCTTTGCTTTAATTTTTTTAAAGAAATTAGACAATTAAGGAACATATTTTTCCAATTTAGAAAAATATGCTCCTTAATTGTCTCAATGACACAATTTTTTAATCTCTGTATTTTTTTTTGCTACTTTAAAGTGCAGGGCCGGCCAGAACAAAAGCGGGGCCTGGTGCAATGTTGACTTGCGGAGCCTTGAAACAAATTTCGTGCAACAGAATAATAATTTTCTACATTTTGCCATTTATTACATGGCACAAATTGGTATATTAAGGGATTGAGGAATGTATGAAAATGATAAATAATTAAATTAATCTTTATAGAAACATTTCAATCACACTCAAAATCGTTTATCAATCAAAAAAACAAAAATAATTAATTTCGAAACTCATGAAAAGCAATTTGTAGTGCGACATGCTGGAATATGGTTACAATAAGTTACTTTTGTTTCATTTTCTTACATGTTTTATAGCCAATTCAGATCCGATAGATAAAATGGCTAAAGAGAAAAAAAATTTTCTGACACATGCTAGATCTCAAGTAATTCTTTATTATTTTCAATCACTAGAAAGATTTTTCTGCAGATGTGGAGGTAATTGGTAAGGTCAATATATATTACAGAACAGTCACAAAAATTTGGATACAATTCAAATAAATAATTTTTAAATAAATTGTGTGATATTTAAACCTTGAAGGGCAAAACTTGACAACAAATTTTGATTTCGTTAAATAAATTAATGAAATCAGGATCGTCTTACAAAGTCGCGTTTAGTTCTTTGCAACAGTTAAGAAGATCATCTTCAGTTAAGTTTATAAATATTATTCTAATTACATAAAATACCATATGATGTCTCATGTCCGATTTCGAATATTTTCTTAAAAGAAAAAATGGCACTATCGATTATGACTAGAAAATATTGACTTATTAGAATATATTCTTCGCCATATCAAGTAGTCTGATCAATTCCTTCAAAGCAAAATTACTTTTTTCCCATTATTTTTTTTAAAATTAAGGTGACGCTTTCAATTAACTTTTTAGCTATTTCCATTGCAGTTATTAAACATATGAATCCCAATTCATCCTACATTTCAAAAAATTTGAAAAGTTTTTTAAATGTGAATTTTCAGTACTGATATCTATACCGTAATTTTGAAATAACTTGCTCACAATATTTATTTCATTCAATGTGTCGTACCAAATGACCAAACTTAATAAAAATTCAATTAAAGTCTATTTTCGATTGATTTTACATAGGACCTCGTTTTCACTAGTAAGTAAGTATCGTAAGGGTATTCCAGAATAAAATTATGGTACTTGGGTATCTCACAGAATCCCGACTTTTCAAAACGGCATTCTCAAGGTCGTACAGTATGTTATTTTCGTAATATAGAGGGATAAAAGTCAATTTTCTTACCTGTCTACGCAGGAGAAATTGCTATTTAACTACAAAGGTAATAAATCGTATTATCTGGAACTAAGGTTTATATTCCAAGAAACCGCTCGGAACAATAGGAAAAAGGGTCGGATCTTTTGACTACCTGCGCTCTGCCTCTCAAGTTAGGAATCAAGAATAGGTGCTTTGTTCAGTTTTACATTGCAAGGATATTTTGCCCCGTTTCTTTCAGAAGACAGTTTAAAAGCTTTTAAAGTTATAATCAGAAGCGCTAGCTAAAATTTTAACAAAAATTAGCGAAATTGGGCAGCCACAGGGAATGCTTCCTGACAACCAATTCTTCACGGTTTCGGAGTAAGGTATTCTACAAGTTCTTTCAACATATTCCAGTTTATCACAGAACTTGTAAAACTGTTATTATGCTTTATAAAGACACAAAAAATGAATTTGAATAATTTTTAAATGTCTCCAATAATTAAATTCAAATTATGACTTCCGCAGAGCGTATACTGTGCTTTGGAATTCTTTTGAATGATAAAAGCTTTTACACGCCTCTATATAAAACCTCTGATATTACTCAGTTATCGCACCCCTGGCCACAAGAGTTCCCCAAATTAATTTCCTGCTCTTCTAATAAGCATTCAGTTTTGACCAATAAACCTTGTCCTGTCGAGTCTCTTACCATTTCGAAACGAACAAATCGTTCTTCTGTACTCAAATCACAAAGTCACGTACATCAACATATCTTAAAATAACAGGTGATTGCCCTTGATGGCTCACGTCTGGAGTGTAATCCAAAACAAATTGTGAAATGCTTAGCTTTCTTAACTAAATCTATTATTTCCTTTCAAACTTTCTTAGCCAAATAAGAAATCGGCTCATCTTATATTCTATGAGTTATATTGGAAAGCGATGCTGATTCCACAAAATGATCCAAACTTTGTTTCACGAATCTTGCAAGCAATTTTAAGAGACCTGCCCTTGTGCGGATTTTATATCATTATATCAATATAATAGCCGTTAATAAAGGCCTCATATATAAGGTGCGACACAATTTCTATATGAACAGCTTTGGATACGAAACAAAGAAATACACAAACACACACACATATATATAGTGCAATTTAAAGCAATTAATCCGTACGGTCTTAATGACCTTTCAATAGCACACAGATTTCTCCAGACAATTCATGCACATTTAAACTCTTTCATAACACACATCAGAAAACTTCTAGAGAAGAAACTTTAAGAAATGATCTTTTAAAACAGTATCTAATCTTTACAGTGAATTAGAGACAATTGAACTTTCTTTTGCAAACTCCTATCTGTGGGCTCCTGTCAAGAATTTTGTCTTCTATTTAAAATCTAGCTTTCTTGTTGATTTATTTTCGAACTTTGGTTCATATAAGTCCAATAACTTACATTAAAAATTTTAATTTTTGATCTTATGAAACAGCGATTGTCAAAAATTCCAACTGAAGTTCCCATTAAAAAGTTGCATTTCATTTTTAATTTTCAGCATCCTATTTTTGACAAGATTCCTTTCTCTTCCATTTTCAAAAATGCATAGCAGTTTTTCCTATTAGGAAGATTTGTTTACAAAAAAATTTTTAAGTAAGATGTTCCTTTTGGCAGAAAAATCTCAATTAGGATAATGCCTCTTTTGACATTGCAAAATTTAAAAAACCTAAATGCTTCTGTGAGAAAGACGCAATTTCCCAATGTATTGCCAAAGATTCTGGTCATATTGTTACTGTTAATCTAGACATAGTAGAGAATGCAGATCTTAAAAATATCATGTTAAAAGGCCCAAAATTCAGACCGATTTTTCTAGTTTCTCTTCCTTCCATATTCCGTAAATTACTGAAGAATATTGTTGATTTCTGTTTAAAAACTTCTAATGATTTTTCCATCCCCATTGAATTTTTCATTGAGTGGAAATGGAATCTTTATTACCTTTTGAAAAAGTCTATATCCCTCCAGTATTATAATTCCAATTGTTTTGATTCTTTTAACTTGTCTAATATTAAAATTGCTATTGACGATTCAAAAAGTAATTTCATCATCACTCCTATCGACAAAGCTTCCAATAACTATGCTTTTATATGTAAACAGCATTGAAGATTACAGTAATACTACTGTAATCTTCTGGATAAGGAACTTCAAAATTCAGCAACGTACAAAAAGTCCAACTTTAGTATAAGTACAATTACCAAAATAATTCTTGCTTTCTATAAATTCTTGAAAATAAAGAAATATAATTTTTGCATACCACAGACATAATCCTTCTTGATTTTTTTCTTTTGGTCAGGGCCGGCCAAACAAAAGCGGGGCCTGGTTCAAAGTTGATTTGCGGGGCCTTCGAACAAAATTCGTATAACAAAATAATGAATTATTACATTTTGGTAAATATTAAATTGCTCAGATTGCAAAAGGACGTAATTAATAGATGAACATAATTTATGCATAAGGAATATAAGAAATATAATTTTAAAAATAATTTTTGATAATTAAATAATTTTTAAATTTAATAAGACCAACGTACAAACTTTAATGCTAAAATCGTTAAAAACATTAACCCGAAATCAATAATGAAGTTAATTTAATAATAGTTATTAATTAGTCAAAATTAATTATGAAAAGGCAAAAATTTAGCCCTCCAGAAGTCGCGCGTATGTACGAGGTACTTGCATCGTATTATATATTTATATCGTGTTATTTTACAAAAATGAATGCAACTTTTATTTATGTAATCTGTATTTAATAGCTCCATACTAAATAAGAGTTATATAAATAAAAATTTCACATAAATTTATAAAAGAACGATATAAGCAAGTAATACGATGCACAATATAAGTATCTCCTACAATACGCGTGACTGCTGGAAGGTTAAATAATCCAAATATGCAATACTTAGTAATGCAGTGTTATCCTAGACAAATAATAGTTCGAACTATATTGGATTTCGATTAAACATGCACTTTTCTAGATTTTACGGAGGAAAATTCGTCAGTTACTCCATCGAATCAATTTTTATCAGAAGTGTATTTTTCGATGCTAAGAAATGCAAGATCACTCAGGCCATCTCCCATGGTTGCTCGAGAAAATGACAATATTAATATCAGTTTACTGAATGAGCGTTTACAGCTAGCAACAGACACCGAAATTACTGAAAGTATCTAAAGTGCATTTCTCAGATTTAGGAAAACGTTCTCACCATAAGAAAGTATAAATTTTAAATCCTCCATAGCAATTTTTGAACAAAAGAAATGTTAAATATTTTTACACTTTTTGATTTGCTCCCATTATTGTAGAACGAGGACAGAAACGTACTGAATATTCAATACTAAATACGAATTACTGTAAATATATTTCAGACAGAGAGAAAAGTATAAACTCAGATAAACTTATAAATAAATAATGCAGAGGTTGCTCAGTCATTGGGTCTGAAGAGGATTCGATTATTTGATGAAAGTGCAAATTAAATCATTTGACATTAATATTTTGAAACGGTTATTTGAATATAATAATTGAATTCAAGCATTCCTTTTTAAATAAAAAAAATCAATTATTTTTTGCGAACACATGTTGTAGAAATGTGTGCTGTCTTCCTGCTTTTGTGAGGTGATATTAAAAACTGTTCAGTTTGAAAACTTTCAGTGCTAAAATTAAAATTATAAAATGAGAAAATAGGTAAAATTAGAGTTTCAAAGCATGAAAGTTCTAGAAACTTTAAAAAATTTTTAAATGTGTAGTCAATTGAAAGAGAAAGTTCCTCCCGACATTTCAATTTTTTATTCGATTTACGATTACAGTATTGAAATAAAATTTCATACCGTATGAATGAGATTTTCTTTTAACTTAGATTATGAAATGAATTCTTAAAAGTTGAGCTCATTATTTCTTCATATTTAATAACAAATAGACCCAAAAGATAAAACTGAAAAAAGATAATCACCTGATCACAAACTTATCTACAATTATGCGCAACCTACTGATAGTTGCGTTTTTAGGATATTTAAATTTAATCAAACTTCAAAATGCTTCGTATATTTTAAAATTTATCCAAAGGATTTTGATGTATAGTTTGCCTAAATAATAAAAAGATTCCAAATAAGTAACATTTTATAGTGAAAACTGAACAATGTAAAAGAGTAGGAAACACCAATTGTCTTTTGTTAAGAAAAAAAAACTTTTATCTGAAATGTATTCAATAATAACAAATAACAAAAATATTGTACTACAGAAACAATGGAGAAACTACATTTTTTTAAAATTAATAGCTCCTTATAATATTAAAATTTTCTTTTTGGAAATATAAAAAGAAATGTTTAATGAATAACTATGAAAAAAGATATAAAAAATAGCATACCTGAAATTTGTCTGCAAGAACAAAAGCAGAATATTTTATTTTGATGTTCGCTTGATATTCTGAATGTAAAGAAACTATTCAATTGAAAATTAAGCTTCCGAGAAGAGTCATTGAGTTGTCCGTAGTGTTTCACACAATCCAAATAATATTCCAAATTCAATATTTCAGATTCACTGCTTTTGGTTAAACTCTGAGGGATAGGTGTAACAGACTACCTTTTAACAAGTACCTACGATGAATTTATAGATGCTGGAAAACCACACTTAACAAGAAAAGAGAGAAACCCCTGTGATATGTGCCTCATCATCACTTAGCAGTTCCACTGGGCACAAGATAAATACATGTGCTTAGCATAGAGCTAGATAAGGAGAAGGTGAGGGGGCACTACAAAATGTGTGTCCGCGATGGATTGATAGTGGGATGGATAGATTTAACAGAATACCTTTTAGTAAGTACCTACAATGAATTCATAGATTCTGGAAAACGACACTTTTTACAAAAAAACGAGAAACCCATTGACTTATGTGATTCATCATCGTTTAACAATCCTGCTGGGCACAAGGGGAATAGATGTGCTCAATTTAGAACTATATAAGCCGAAGATAAAAAAAAATTGATCTAGAGATATCTATTTAAGCTTCCCTGGGAAAGATTAATTGCTGGCCATTAAGGGAACAGATGTGGATCCCCACAAAAGTCCCTGAAGCAATTGTCTCGGGAACAAGGAATGTATTGAATGTTATCACCTGAAACCGACTTAAGCCATTTCCCGAAGACGTCATAACGTATAACTCACAGTTTCCTGTTTGTGCAATGTTTTATATGTATGTTGAGAAAAAACAAACAAATCGGGGAAAAGCATTTTCATTTTGTAAAATCCGTAATCGGGGCGGGGCCTTGTGTGGTCGCACCGTTCGCACAACCGGCCGGCCCTGCTTTTGGTGTTTTATCAAGAACAAAGTGAACGCTTCCCTTGTGGCTGACATTGAAGCCCTGAAAACACGGATTGCGGATTCAATCCAATTTCTTTCACAAGCAATAGAAACGGACACGTGAATTCAATTAGAACACCGTTTGAATGTGGTTTGTGCTTCTAAAAGGCTGACACATTGAAAGATAGTAAAGGACAAGATGAATGTTTTGTAAGTGTTTGTGATGAAATAAACTATCTGTAACTCTGCTTGACTTGAATTTTTATGCTGTATTTGAGATATAGAGACATCTATGGTAAAAACTAGGAATTCTTTTCTATTGGCGGAAAACAAATTGACAATATGAGAAGAATTTTATTGCAAAAAACACACTTCTACACCAATTACACGATTTTATATTTAATTTTAAAATGTGTTAAGGATTTTTGACACACCCTGTTTTTTAAATGCCCACAATTAAATTAGTTCTTCGTGGCTTTAGTTTAAGAAAGATGTTTCTGTTCTCCAATGTAGGAAAAAATTAAGGCAAAAAATTATTAAGATTCAAATATAAAAATGAAAAGAACAACGCTATTTCAATAAAAAGTAATTTTTCAAACAAATAAGCATCTTTTCCTCTAAAAATGCAATTGATTCTTTTTGTATTTTTTGCCTATACATTTAATCTATTTTGTCTCTTTAATTTTTGCATTTTTTATGTGGATAAATTGAAATGGAACTCAGAACAAGTTAATTTGGTCAAAGATTTAGATGACAAAAATATAAAATTTTTAATAACCAAAAATTTAAATTTTTTAAACTAAAAATGTTATCATTTGATCTGAATTGAAATTTTACTCAAATGTGTAAGGTACGTTATTTGAAATTATGTTTCTTTGATTTTAAACTGTTTTAAAAGAAAACCCATTAGCATTTCGTTTCTAAATAAAAAATCACGTTGACATTTTAAATTCTGAAAAAGATTTTTCGAAAATCTGACAAAATATTCTTGTCCAATTTTTACATACTCAGAAGAAATGTGGATCCTCTGCGGAAAAAGAATAAATTTCTTTCGAAAAATATTAAGTAGGAAGAAAGTCATCTATTAAATGATCGGAAAATTATTTTCTTTTCGTTACTGACCTAATTTCACAAAGTGTAGGTATTTATCCTATTATCAAGGAAAATTCATCGCTATATCACCATCGTCATCATCAGTTATACTTGAGGGGGATGCAGTAACAGTTGGGAGGGTTTAAATTCCAATCTCGGTTGAAGTATCTTGCTACATTAATTGATGTAAATTTTGTTCTCCTGAAACGTTTAACAAAGGATAATAAAATTTTTAGAAACTTCTGAAAGATTCTAATCTATTTTACAAATGAAATTCTAAGTAAATATTTTTGAATACTTTTCTCTAAATACAAAATTGAAATGAAATCTCAGGTTATTTGAAAGTCAGCTTAATAAAAGATAAAAATTGGTTGTTCCTATCAATATATTTATTTCCACTCTAATGATCCCAGGGCATAAAATCATTTTATTATTCCTTTTTGTCTTTTGGTTCCCTTGGAGTTGTTTTGAACGACAATGTTTATTCGAGGAGATAAACTTCATTATGCCCTCATGTCAAAGTCTAGACAAAATAGAGCTTGACAATGACTACGTGGCAATTGACTACAGTAATCCCCAGAAAGGGAAAAGTAGAACTGTCATCCCCACCCCCGCAGGGATTCGTCCTCAGATTCTTTCTGACCCTACCCCCGAGGGGGTGTAGATTTTGATCCGGCTATAAGCCATGTGATTTTTACTTGTATATATATGTGTCGTAGTGGTGTTGTGTGTGTAAATAAACCAAATTCACACACACATGTTGTGTGTGTGAATTTGGATATAAAACCACACATGAGAAAACCATTACATGTTGGTGACCAAAGACGTGATTCGTACTATTAATTAGTACATGGAACAACTTGTGTTCGAAATATTGGATTCTGATGCGCGATTCTTCTGATTGAGGTAGGTCCCTCAAATTATTTATTTGATACGCTAATTAAGCGATAAGTTTTTTTTTAAGTTTTGTAAAAGATGGATAGGGCTAAAAGAGCGACTGTTAGACAGTTGTTTACGAAACTTGTAACCAAAATCGAAAGTACAATTTAGAAGGGGAACTAATTGCTAGTGATGAATATCGAAAAAACGGTATTTCTTGTAGAACGAAAATTGAGAGATGTATATTATTACTAGAAAAGGAATTAAATGTTATTCCGAGAAATGAAACTAGAAATAATAATGATAGTAATATACTGGAACCGCCAGAAAGGCGCGTTGTTAATAAAAACAATGTAATTAAATTACCTCGTTTGAATATTTCTATATTTAGTGGAAACTGTAGTGAGTGTCTTAACTTTTGGAATTCGTTTGAAGTAGCTATACACAAGAATGATTCTCTCTCTAAAATAGAAAAATTTGCATATTTGAAAACCTATTTACGTGGAACAGTTCTAGCCGCAGTTTCAGGGTTCTCTTTAACTGATCAAAATTACGATTCTTCCATTGCATTGATTAAAGAGCGATTTGGTCGGTCAGATTTAGTTATTTCATGTCTTATGAATAAATTGTTAATGATTTGAATCCGTCAAATCTGTTTCTAATGTAACAGCGCTAAGAAAAATGTATGACGAATTGGAAATTCAAGTTAGATCATTAGAGTCCCTAGGTATTGCTGCTGATACGTATAGTAATCTTCTCTGTCCGATAGTATTGCAAAAAATTCCTGAAGAGATAAATTTACAATATAATAGACAGCGGAAGCTGAATGAACTATTTGACATAAATGATTTATTAAAATTTTTGCGAAAAGAAATCGAATGCCGCGAAACATCGCTTTTGTTAGGGAATCAAAGGAATTATGTATTAGAAGCTGCAGTTCGCAAACCTTTAAATAGCAGTAATTATGCTGATACTAAACTGACTTATAGTCCAAAACGGAATCTTTCAACAGCAGCTACATTAATCGCTACTACCGAAAGGCAAAACTGTATATTTTGCTCTGAAATCCATAAAGATTATGAATGTCCGCTTAGCTCAAGCGAAAGGAAAGGGGTTTTGATAAATCAAGGCAGATGCTTTGTCTGCCTAAAGCGCCGACATACCGCAAAAATTTGCTGGAAAAGGAATCAACTTTGCAGAAACTGCAACAAATCCCATAATTCCTTAATATGTAATTCTAGTTCTGCTAAAGAAAATTGTAGCAATGATTTAAAATTTACAGAAACAAAATCTCAGACAGAGAGCTCCCTCCTCTGCAGGGATGATAAGGGGAAACCAAAATTTTCGGTATGTTTACAAACCTTCACTGCAGGTGTCCAAAACAGGAAAGGGAAAATTCTCTCCCTGCGTTGTTTATGTGATGGAGGCGCCACCCGATCTTTCGCCAAAAGGGAGACCCGAGAGTTGCAAAGTTAGAGGTTATCAGACGGGAAAGTCTCCTTATCCACACGTTTGCGAACCACATGGGGAAGCCACAAATTTACGATGTGGTCCAACTCTCCTTACTGAACCGAAAAGACCCCTCGCTTAAAATTCAGACAAGTGCGGTAGTGATTGAAGATATTACAGTAGGGGAGATTGAAGTTCCCTCCGAGAGGGTAAGAAATATGGCCTTTGAAAAGGGAATTGAGTTGGCTGACGAAGGGAATTCTGAAGAAGTTAATGTACTAATTGGTTCAGATTTCCTTTGGGAAGTTCTAAAGGATACGAATGTAAGGTTAAGTAGACTATTAGTAGCTACTGATAGCATCTTTGGGTTTGTCGTTCAGGGAAGTGAGAGAGAATCTAATTGTGGCGAAGTGCATGTCAATCTTTTAAGGGTTATAAACTAGGAATTAAAGTGTGATAGAGTTAAGGATTTATCGGAATTGGAAGTGATAGGTTTAAATCCAAAAAAGGGTAATTAATTGTTTAATAATTGTTTATTAATTGTTTTGAATTTAATATGTTTAAATTCACTGTATTCCTAACGTAAATTTTATTGAATTTATATTTTGGATTTGGATTCATATTTGTTAATTTGAAATCGTATATTAAAATGTGTATTTGATGAATTCCTTCATCGGGGCGGGAGGATGTGGCAACTTGACTACAGTAATCCCCAGAAAGGGAAAAGTAGAACTGTCATCCCCACCCCCCGCAGGGATTCGTCCTCAGATTCTTTCTGACCCTACCCCCGAGCGGGTGTAGATTTTGATCCGGCTATAAGCCATGTGATTTTTACTTGTATATATATGTGTCGTAGTGGTGTTGTGTGTGTAAATAAAACTATAAAAGACAAACTGGATCTATTTTGAATTTGGATATAAAACCACACATGAGAAAACCATTACAAATGCTTTGGCTTCAATGCGCTATATCTGAAAACTGGCAATGAATAAGTATTAAATGATTAGAAGAAAATAATTGTTAGAATGTAAAGCTGCATCTTCCTGCATTGTTAATGCATATTTCGTAACTGTACAAATGAAAAATTTTTGAGGAATAATTTAATGAAAGAATTAAAAAATTGGAGTTTCTTTAGTATTTAGAGAATTTATGAGTTTTCATAGGTATAATATCTCATCTTTTTGTGAGATTTATATTTCATAGAATAAAATTATCCCTTTCTTATGGGTAAAAGGATATTAATGAAACTAATTTAGTGAGAAAAATATAAAATTTCAAATTTCATAAAGATTTTGAAATTTACAACTTTTTTTCATATCGAAAGATTGTAATTTATTTATTATAATTAATTTTATTTATTATAATTATTTTGAAAAAGTTCCAATTGATTCATATTTTTAACTGATTGTTATGAACCATAAATGTAATTTCTGTTGTAAAGTAATGAATTCCCCTTTACTTAGAAACGAAAGAATTAATAACACACCTTAAGAGTCATGCATGGAGTGTAAATCATTCTTTATATACATTTTTGCTCTCGAAATTTCATGCGTTTTTTAGAGTTCCTTTTTTCTTTCAAAACATGATAATCAATTAGAGAACAAGAGCTATTGTCATGTAAAACTCTGCCATATGCATTTTAAATTAGATTCAACCGTCTAGATACCGTATTAATTGTGTTTTGTCTTCTCCCAAACTAAAGTCAGTAATAGTTCAAGTGGACAGATTGCAGAAAGCTACGAGCGGCCACATCACCAATATATGATGTACTGTGTGTTTCTACGCGTCTCATTTCTACAGAAAGAACTCTTGTAATGAAATAGCCATCAAATTTTTATTACATCGAATATCAATTATGGGATCTCTAACTATATACTAACAGTTACTTTATCACACATAATCAGAATCACAATCCATTTTTTTCTCAACTGGCCGAAATGACAAGGAAAGTAAAATTCCCCTTACAGCGAGGGTGGACTGTACTGTGTATCCATCGAATGCGTTTCTTACTTACCATACCACACTTACGTTACAATACTAAACTGCATTTTCGTAAAAAAAGCATGTATATTCGGAAAGATCTAAAGCTTTATTTTTTAAAAATTCTAAATTTCACCCTATGTTTTTTTTCTTGCACCCTCTACCTTAGCGGTAAGCAAAATTAACTAGTTTTCCCAGATACTATTGATTTTTTTATTACTAGTTTTCGGCAGATAAGCTGCAATAAAAATTTAATTTTTGTCTCAAAAAGTTGGAGGGGCAGATGTTTCCTTCTCCTCCTCAATGTGTCGCCACTGGCACATATTCGTCTGTGTCTGGCTTGTTTTTTTCTACTCGAATTTTGTCGCAATACTAGGGTTGCGTATAAAATCATCAATTTCAATGCGTTAGCGAATCTACTAGAGTTCCGATCCCACAGCTATCGAAAAGCCACAATAGCCAAGTGGTAAGGTCTCGGTTTTCGGGCCGGAGGGTTCCAGGCTCGAAACACGATTCCACTGAAGATCCGTCGTGCATTGGGCCTGTTGCACGCTAAATCATGTGTAGGGTGTCCTCCCGCTGGCGTGGTGCGGAAGTTTCGAGAGAGTGTGCCAGCTCAGGTGTCGTTTTCGTCTGTTCTGTCGTTCAAAATTAAGAGGTCCGTCCCAAAATAGCCCTCGTGTGGCTTCAAAACGGGACGTTAATATAACTAAACAAAACTAACCCACTGCTAGCTAAGCCGTAGAATGTCCATTAAGTCCAAATTTTAATGTTGAAAGTCAGAAATTTTTTGTACGCATTGAAATTAAATGTCGTATAGTAACAAAAATGAGAAATTGTTAAAAATACAACTAGTGTAAGGAAAGAAGCTTAGCCAAACTGGTCTCCAGCTCCAAGAAAATTCGCCAAAGTTTAGAAAAATGCCAAGTGATGTAGTTATAACTGAAAAGCCCGAATTTATTTGTAGGTGTTCTAAGTTAAATTAACTAATATATCTTACTAAATAATTCAAAAAGACGACAGTGATTACGGATAGAACCAGTTCACAACAATGGTTTTAATGTAAAAATTCCCATTTTAAATCTGGAACTTGGTACACGCTCTTAAAACGGCGCCAAGACCGCTTCACCTCATTGCGTGCATTAGCTTTCGTGGCTTGGCGCATTTCTAAATGAGTGTACCAAGTTCCAGATTTAAAAAAACTCCCTATCTGTCCTCAGTTTGAAGAGTTAAAGACATCGAATCCTCAATACTTGAAACATGTCCGTCTGTTTAACAGTAACTTGGCTTTGGCATCATTTGAGCCTGAGTAGAATCACTCCAGTTCAGATTCTAAATATTTCACTGTTCAGAGAAAAAACTTCCAGGATCACTTTCTAGAGATCCGTATGGAAATGTTTAACTTTGATCCGCCAAATTCTAGACAGCGAAGAGGAAACAATTCAAGTGCAGTCAATCAATAATAGCAAATGAAAAGCTTCCAAAAGACCATGAAATTTAATAAAATTTATTGAACTTGAATATTTACATTCATAAAATTATTAACTGAACGATATTAACTGAATTGTAATTATCTAAATGTTAAGAGGGATATAACGAACTTTTTTTTTTGTTTTCGCTTTTGGGAAAAATCCGATTTTCCTTTATTATCTCCTAAGTTCACCAAAATTTTGGATAACTTCTAATTATTTAAAATTTCAAAAAAAGATGTTCTGACAAATAAATTTTTACAGAATAATTTCAGGATTTCACAAATTTAAGAAATATTTCTTAACTTTAATAAATTAGTTTTGGTAGCTATAGAGGTTATATGTATTTTAATATTAATATAATATTAATGTGTATAAGTGAATCATGTTTCTTTTTTTAAAAATTAGACACAGAATATTACTATACAGATTATAACACTGACATTTTTCTCCTGCTATTGAGGTTTATTTACCTCAATTACATTCCATATTTAAAATTTTTAATCCAAACATTATAGGGTTTTATTGAATTCTCACATTCAAATGTAAAGTGTTAGTTTGAGGCAAAAGTAATCGACACTACTCAAATGATTATTGCCATTAAATACAGGGTGGACACAAATTATTACTCTGATTTAAAATGCTTATAATTTTATTACAAGTATCATATTTTGCAGAGACATACAAAAGTTGATCAAGTGTTATTTAAGATACTCGATATCAGCTCCGCGAGTCACACGCAAAATGTCGAACTTGTAGTCTATCTCCTGCTACGCATTTTCTAGCATTTGAGAAGTCACACTCAGAATTGCTAGTCTGATTCTTTCTCGCAAATACCGATCTTTAACGTATCCCCAAAGAAAGAAGTAAAATGGGGTAATGCCTAGAGATCGCGGTGGTCAAGGAATTGGGCCGCCTCGACCAGTCCAACGATTTGGAAAGTGACTGTTTAGTAGCTCTCGTGAAAACGTTGCCCAATGTGATGGTGTCATTTTTGTTGAAAAAAAACAACAACTTGGGGCTGCATGTCCTGCAAATAGGTTGATGCATAAATTTCAAGCATATATGCATACACATTGCCATCCACAGTTTTTTCATGATAGAAGAATGTACCAATAATTTTGTTATGCCGTAACAGACACCACACATTTGCCTTGGGACTGTCTTGAATGTGTGCTCTCGCAGTTTTTGGCTTCTCAGAGCAACAAATTTGCACCTTATGTCGATTGATATAACCACCCATGTGAAAAGTTGCTTCATTAGAAAATGCTATCTGTTGCAGGAAATTAACATCCTCATCTAATTTCTGAAGTATGCTGATCACAAACTGTGCGTGGGCAACGTAGTCCTGTGGTTTCAGTTCTTCACCAATTTGTACTTTGAATGCATGTAATTTTAACTGTGTTCCCAGTACCTTGTGTACTGTGCTCTTCAGGATCTGGAGCTGACGTGCACCTTTCCGCAGTGATTTCTTGTCCAGTCAACAAAGGTCCAAAATGGGGGTGAGAAAAACATAAAATCATATAGTTTTGAAAATTGGTACAAATGTTCTCGAGGGTCTTTTGTTGAACATGGTAAAAGTCCCTGACCCTGGTGGAAACTCGTGTCGCCATCTTGGATTTCATCGCCCCATTTTTAATTTTTTCTGATTATCTCGAAAAAATTCAATTTTCAAATTATAATTGATTTAACAAATTAAAGAGAGTAAAATTCCCTAAAAGTACATATTTTTATTTTGCTTCCAGCTTTAATAGTTTCCCAGATAAAGTGTCTCAAAGGTTGCCGTCATCTTGGATTTTATCCCCCTTTTTTAGTTTTTCTTAAATATCTCGAAAACTATTCAATATTCAAATTACATATGATTCAACAAATTAAAGAGCTTACCATTCCCTGCAAATGGGTCCTTTGATTTTTCTTCAAGCTTTAATAGTTTTTGAGATAATTGATCTGAAAGTGGATGAATTTGTAAAAATCTTAGTTGACAGTCCAGTCAATGAAGGGTTTGAAAAATATTAAATCGTATGGTTTTGAAAACTGGTACACATACTTTTAGTTTTTCTTCTAGCTTTAATAGTTTTCGAGAAAACGGGTTTCTTACTTTTTCGCCATCTTGGATTTCATCCCTTTTTTTTGAATATCTCGAAATCTATTCAATTTTCAAATTAAATGTAATCAGAAAATTAAAGAGCGTAAAAATACCTACTAACTCATTTTTTCTATTTTTGTATTAGCTTTAATAGTTTCTGAGATAATGGGTCTCAAAATTTGCCACCATCTTGGATTTTATACCCCTTTTTTTTAGTTTTCCTTGAAAATCTCGGTAACTATTTGATTTTCAAATTACATATAATACAACAAATTAATTATAGTGAAATTCCCAACAAATGCATGCCTACATTTTTTTCTAGCTTCAATAGTTTTTACGATATTTAAGAAAAACTAAAAAAGGTTGTATAAAATAGGTAACAAATTTTGAAATCCATTATCTCGGAAACTATTAGAGCGAAAACAAAAATTAAAAGCATGCATTTGTAGGGAATTGTACGCTCTTTAATTTGCTGATTACATGTAATTTGAAAAAATTTCGAGATATTCAAGAGAAACTAAAAAAGAAGGATGAAATCTAAGATTGCGGCAACTTTTGAGACCCATTATCTGGGAAACTATTAAAGCTGGAAGAAAAGTAAAAGTATGTATTTGTAGGGTATTTTCCGCTCTTTAATTTTTTAAATCAATTGTAATTTAAAAATTGGATAATTTACGAGATATTCATGAAAAACTGAAAAAGGGGGGTGAAATCAAAGATGACGGCGCGAGGACCGGAGACTCAGTACCTTCATCAGAAGCTTCTCACGAACATGTGAATCAATTTTCAAAAGTATAAGATTTTGGTTTCTTTTCAAACCCTTCGTTGACTGGACTATGAACTAAGATTTTTTACAAATTTATTCACTTTGAGATCAATTATCTTAAAAACTATTAAAGCTTGAAGAAACATCAAAGAATCCATTTATAGGAAATGGTACCCTCTTTAATTTGTTAAATCATATGTAATTTGAATATTGGATAGGTTTCGAGATATTCAAGAAAAACTGAAAAAGGGGAAGGAAATCCAAGATGGTGGCGAAGTTTGAGATCCATTATCTGGGAAAATATTAAAGCTGGAAGAAAACTAAAAAAAAAAAGAATTTGTGGAGCATGTTACGCTCTTTAATTTGTTGAATAAATTTTTATATGAAAACTGAATAGTTTTAGAGATATTCAGGAAAAACTCAAAAAGGGGGATGAAATCCAAGATGGCGCCACGAGCTCACCCCCATGACCGGAAACTTTTAGAATGTTCATCAGATGCCCTTCACGAGCTTCTGAACAATTTTCAAAGCTATATAATTTAATGGTTTTTTCAAACCCTTCACTGATTGGATATTTTGTTGGTAATGCATTTAAGGCTACACGAATGTTTTCAACAGTCTACGTAGATGCTGTTGGTCGTCCAGCACTTTATTACTCTTTTCGACTATGCCTGTTTCTGAATATTTTTAAAACCAAAATTTTATCATTTGGCGGTTGTTTGCTTCATAGCGAGTTCGAAACTTCCATTTTACCGTTTTCGGCGATTTCTTCTCAGCCAACCACACGACACACTGTCCTTTTCCTTGTACTGAAGCCATGTTTTCAGATTAAACTACAGAAGTGCACCTGCATATTAATTTCGGACTCAAGGAAAAACTTTATAAATGGTCCAATGTATCTGCTAAAGAAAGTCAAAATCTGAACAATCACTAAAGAGTAAGAATGTTGTAAAATCAGGGTAATCATTTGTTTCCCTCCTGTAGATGTTTAACGATGATGAAATTTGAATTAATATCTAAGTATAAAATAAAGATTTTCGGAATGACTCATATTCGTACTTATGAAACACCTAATAATTTGGCTTTAATTCGGATTTTAATAATCATTTAATTTTTTAATCATCAATTAAACTATTATTGAGAAACGCGAATGTATGTATGCCTATGCACGCGAATGTATGTTCGCCTGGACACAATGTTTCACCTAGACCTACCAAAATTCACACAAGTCAACATTGAAGATACAACAAATGACAGAACGCCTGTACTTATAACCATTCCGATTATTGAACAGTTGCATGGATATGTGATAAAAGTAGCAACTGACAGAACGCCACCCCATGCCCCGTGCCTGATGTCATTACGGCAACCGAACCAAGGTAGCAACTGACAGAAAATCAGTCTTTATTTTTAAGCAGAAGTTAATGAATATCTTAGAACTTATTAAATATTGAGTTATAGGACAAAAATATAATCGATGTATCACTTCTCAATGAAGAAGTAATATTTTGAAGAAAACATTTTACCTTCATTTAAAGCCTCTGAGTTATCTAATACAAAGCCTCTTCTATTGCTGTAATTATTCCGAATAATTAAAAAAGAAGCGACTTGCACACAGATTTTTAAAGATAATTTCCTTTGAATATAATGAACTTTCGCACAATACGAAGCAAAGATTCCGGTGTTCAAATATTGACATTTCTTCATATAAACATGTTTATCTCATTTCTTCTGTATGGAATCATCACCCCTAAAGCAACGCAGCAGAGCTATGGAAATAGAAATAATTTGAATCTGAGTTTCCATTATAGTCTGTCATGCATGAATTTGAATTTTACATTTTTTTATCACTTGTTTTCAGAATGTTTCCTATATAATCAGAAAATGTTATCAAAATATTTGTTCCTAACTGTTTGTAAGACTCTCCACACTTTTTTTGTATTTTCCAGTGGTTAGAGTTATCGTGAAGCAATTTTATTAATAGACGATGGAAAACATAATAAGCAAAATAATAAAAGAGCTTTTAGAATTTCTTCAAAGATTTCAAAAATATATGCATTTTCGGAAAATCATGACTTTTGTTAAACATCATTTGCAGCTGAATACGAAGGATGCCAGATGTTTATTCTAAAGGTTATTAAAATTACCATATCCAACCTTCTTGAAAACAACTGCCCCTGAAATGTTTTTCTTGGCAATAGAAAAATGTTTTTTAAATAAAACGATTTTTTTATTTAGACCAAAGTATGAAAGTACTTTTGTCTGAAATGCAAATATAATTTTCAAGATGCATATTTATTTTGTGAACGCAATAGACTTTCTAATATTTGTATAACATTTTTTGACATTTATAATTAAGTTCTTATTTTTCTAGAAATATTTTTAGTCATTTCTCTGTTAACATTAGAGAAATTTTGATAGTTTTGAAGTCACACTACTGCTTTCTTGTCAAAGATTTGAAAATTTGAACCTTGGTCAAATCACGAAGACGACACTTAATTCGGCCTCACACCTTCCAAACTTACTACAATACTAGCTTACTCATTCTACCTCACAACAAAACTAGATTGATTCAATAGTGAACTGACATGAAGATTGAAGATAGTAAAATATTGAAAGAATAACAAGATATCGAACATTTGGAAAAAAATCGGAAACTGTATTATCTATGAATGTGCTATAGAAGTGAGTCCTCAGAACAACACTTAAATAAATTGAAGAATTTTAAATAAAGCAAATTATATTAAAAGTCTTTTGCCTATGTTGAAATATTAATTACTAATCGCCTGTCGCATCAAGCTGTTTCCCAACTGAATATTGTGTTTCCTCTCTGTTTAGTAAGCAAAATGGAAAGCATAACTATTCAAATTTTCCTTCCATTACATAACAAGATTGAAAACTAGCAATTTGATGAAAAATAAAATTTATGTTGCTTTCTTTACCTATTCTTTACTTATTTTTAAGAATGTTTTCAGAGTAGAAGATTTTAAAATATCAATTGTTTTGAATTTAATATCTACCGATGACCCAATGTAAAAGCAACAAATCATCAGTTTCGAAACATTATAAAATATCTAAATCACTGTATAAATGTTATAAAAAATTAACCTAATGCTTTGAAGAACAGGAAAAATACTTAAAAATTAGATTTAACTAGCGGATAACCCCTCGTTGCTCGGGATTTATATTTTTTTAATATGCCCGCAAACTTTTTTTTTCTACATATATTGTTACCAAATTTCCCCAACAAACGTAATCTCCTTTAAGTCCTTTCTTGGTACATTAAAACTTTCAATTCTAGATTTTTATTGCATTATAACAGTATGGTTTGAATTAAAACGTGAAAAGTTTGGAAGAAGAATATTTATTCTGAGCTTTAAAACAATATACCGAATAATAACTAATACAACAGTAAAATGAACAATTATACGATAGAGAATTTTCCTGGAGTTCCTAAATTAAATATATAAACTCAAAATTTCTTAAGAAAAGTAAAATCGTAATAAAAATATACGTTGCAAAATGAAATCTCAAAAGACAAAGAGAGAGAGGGAAAAAACACAAGAAAACGAATTTTCGGGTGTTTATTAATTGAAACAAGTTAGCATAAAATTTTCTCTCGAACGAAGAAAATTTTTTGCAAAAGAAAGAATATAACTTTTTATTCTAAACAACTTCCTTCTCAAAAGGAATAATGTATAAAGAGAAATAAATGTAAATAAAATAAAATACAATAAAATAAAATTGGGGGAAAATGCAAGAATTAAATTCCTGTAATACGGCTCAAAAAGGTTAATAAATAAAGAGAAATAAAAAAAAAGAAAAAATGCAAGAACTGATAAATTAAAACACTGGAAGCATAACTTTACTTCTTGTGCGTATTTGAATAAAAATTTAGAAAAAGAAAATACGCCAAAAATGCCCGAAATTACTACTTATTCGAATTGTAAAAACATTTTACGGCCTTAGCTAATCCATCATTGTGCCGAATTTAGCCCCGGTCAGTCAAACATTCTGAGGGTGTCTAAAGAACAATGAAAAACGAATATAAATACATACATACTCAAAAAAAAAGCCCGGCGGCAAGACGGAAAGCAAAGGTGGATTTCTTTAATCCGGAGATATAAGAAAAAGAACATTTCGCCATCTATTTTCATAAGGATTAGAAAAGCAAGAATGAAAGAGAGTGGAAGAATGACGAGAGCTTTCCAGCAAGGGGTAACTTGCATAGGTTGAAAGATACTTGAAATTTTCTGGATTTAATTATTGATTGCCAAAATACTTTAAAAATAGATATCGTTACAAAAATCGTTCTGTGGGTGTATGATGTAAACAGTCCAGCACTCAGGATATTGTAGAATTAAGGTTTATTCACAAATATGGAGGAAAACACGCAGCACAGGTAACAGGAACAATAGAAAGTGTACAGATTAGCAACACAAACAGACAACAATTCACAGGAAATAACAGTTCAGCACTTGCAGATTTAGCAACACAAACAGTCAGCAAATCACTAATAATGACAATAACACCACTTTCAATAGCGCTCAGCTCACAGGCTTTCTAGTTCGCTATGAAAACGAAACTCTCCAAAGTCGTTCCAGTCGATCAACACACACTGCTCTCTGATCCAAGTGCGGCACTTATATACTCTCCCCGACAGGTCGTGGCGTCACATGGAGTTTTCTCGTACATTCGAGCGTATTTTCTTTCCTAATAGAAATATCGAGAAAAGTGTCGCATTTTCTGGAATCATCGATTTGCCGCCAAGTTCATCGCTCAGGTCAAGGGTCCCGGAATGGCCCCTGCTCGTCACTCCATGCTTACCCCTGTAAACCTCCCTCCCCAACTATAAGACTAGCGAGGCAGGAAAGCGACACTATATCTTTGTAGCACTGCTCCCCTCTTCAAAGACTGCACGTCCCGGCAGTTTCATAACATAGAGCTATGATCAGTGGCCGGTAGGAAGCTAGCCGATTAATGTGAATGACTTTTGGCTTGGCGTTAGGCGACCTCTGAACTCTATAGATAACATCGTTCAGTCTCTTGACGATAGTATAAGGTCCTTCCCATTTCTGTTGCAGTTTCGGGCTCCGCCCCCCCCCCCCATCGCTTCGGATTATACATCTATATTTGATCTCCCTCCTTAAAATGATAGTCTGTAACTCCGGAGTCGTAGAGAGTCTTCATTCGTTAACTAGCCAATTAAATTCGCTCTCTGGCAAACTCATGTACGCTTTCCAAACGTGCTTCTAAATTATTCAGGTATTCATTCGGCGAGGAAGGCGTATCACTCGGTCGTCCAAAGAGGACATCACAAGGCAATCGCAGTGTCCGACCACAAATCATCTGTGAAGGAGGGAATCCGGTCGCTTCATGGTCCGCGCTCCTATAGGCCAAGAGAAAGAGTGGCAAATATGAATCCCAGTCATTTTGATTCTTCGAAACAACTAAAGACAGATGATTTAAAATCGTTCGATTTAACCTCTCGACCATGCCATCGGATTCAGGATGTAACGCCATGTCTTCAGAATTCCTAAAAGTTTGCAAAGCTCAGTAAAGAGCGCGGAATTAAAATCTGTACCTTGATCCGAATGTAATATCGTAGGTACGCCATAACGCGATGTCTAGGTTCGAACAAGTTCCTCGGCTAGTGTCGAGGCTTCCTGATCTGGAATGGGGACTGCTTCAGGCCACTTAGTAGAATTATCCATCAGTACTAGGGCATACCGATCGCCCTTTGTCGTTACAGGAAAAGGTACTAAAATATCCAAAGCCATTCTTTCGAAAGGTGCATCCACATTATAGCGCTGTAAGCGTCCTTTAGTTCTTGTTTTGGTTCCTTTTCGGGTTCCGCAAGCGTGGCATTCTCTGCACCATTTTTCGACGTCTCCGCGCAGTCGATCCCAATAAAATCGCTCTCGAGTTTTGCTCAATGTTTTCATGACTCCAAAATGGCATTCACTTGCGCTGTCATGAGTCTCTCGCAGAACTTCTTGAATTCTGAGCTTGTCGGGAGAATTAGTTTCCAACGTCAAGAGCTTCCATCATCACTTTCCCACTTACGATATAGAACACCAACCTTAAGGTGTAAGGAGTCCCAAAGAGCCCAATATCATTTTGTTGCAGGACTCTCCGGAGAGATTTCATGCCAAGATGGTCGATCTTCCGAATTTAGTTTCTTCTCTAGAATTGGCCTAATATCAGGATCTTCCAGTTGTGCTTTCTGGGTCTCACTTGAAGACCATGGATCCTCAGTTGTTAAAAATGTCATGGAAATATCTGTTTCCAATCCGAACTTTTTCTCAGCATTCGTGCAATGTTTGCAGCTCTCTTTACAGGGTCTTCGAGAGAGGGCTTGATTTGATTTGATTTAGTTATATTAACGTCCCGTTTTGAAGAAACACGTGGGCTATTTGGGGACGCACCTCGTAATTTTGAACCGCGGTCAGATGACGAGGACGACACCTGAGCTGGCACCCCCTCTCCAAACTTCCACGCCACACCAACGGGAGGACTTTTGACCACTACGTATGATTTAGCGTGTAACAGGCCCCATACACGGCGGATCTTCAGTGGAACCGACTTATTTGGGGATTTAAAGACAATAGAACTTCCTTTCACAAGCACCTATTTATAGCTACTTGTTAAGAATTTTATTTTTTCTTTAAAATCTAGTTTACTTTTAGATTTCTTTTCAAGCTTTGATTTATAAGACAGACAATTTGCATTTAATAATTCTCATTGTTGATCTTATAAAGCAACGGCTATCGAAAATTCCAAATAAATAACTCATTAAAAAGATTATTTTACCTTTAGTTTCCAGCATCCTATTTTTGATAAAATTCCGTATTCTTCCATTTTCGAAAGTGTTCGTCAGTTTTTCCTAATTAAAAACACCTTTTCACAAAAACTTATAAATTCGACATACCTTTTGGCAAAGGTTTTTAATTACAGTGAATATTCAAGCGACATTGTAAAGCTTAGACAAACAGCAAAATATTTTTGTAATAACGATAATTTTTTGCAATTCTTGGATAAAGCTTCTGCCTATATTGTTACTGGAAATATACATATAATAGAAAATTCTCAATTAAAAAATACCATGTCAAAGGGTCCAAAATTCAGGCCGATTTTTTCACACTTCTCTTTCTTTTCTACTCAACCAGCTACTTAGAAGCATTGCAGATTTTGTTTGAAAATCTCCAATATTTTTCCATCTGCCTTGATTTTTTCATTGAATGGAAAAACACACAAATTACAAATTTTATCCCAAAAACTGTAAGGAAACATTTAAAATGTTATTATAATCATTATAATAAGAATCTATAATCTCGCGAAGCTTATAGAGGGAACTACTGATGAGTAGATCACTGAAATCGTAAGTTTCTACAGAAGTTAAATTATTATTATGCCTGAGATCAACAATAGTGTTACAAAGCTATAAAGTCGTTTCCCTGAGATGCTAATCTTGGCGACTTGGCGATAAATGTGGCAACCTTGGCGACAAAGGTGGCGACTTTGGCGACAAAGAGAATTTTCTAGAAGGAACTCGAACTTTCAAGCTATTTCTACTGGTTTCATGAACTTTCTAGAGATTACGTCACTTCCTACGTAATGAAGTCTCTTCCTGTTGAAAAGTATAAAGGCAAGCTCTTAAGCCAAGAAGAGTCAGTTGGAATTTGATCAGCAAGCAAGCTGGTGAGTTAACAAGAAACATTTGATCGCTGTGTTGAGATTTATTGGTAGTCTCTGTTGTGAATTTTTACTAGTGCTGTGTTAATATTTGTGCTACGTTTCTTTGCTTGAAATATTTGTAAAATAAAGAACTTTATTTTTTTAATCCTGCTTATTGGATTGCATTCACATAACCCACAAGGCAATTTCTTTACATTTGGTGTCAGAAGTGGGGTCTAGATTTTCCTGTCTATGCCTTTGATCAGAGCAATGGATGAAAAATTCGAAATGTTGCTAGCCATGATGAAGGAGATGAAAGCTGGACAAGAAGAGATGAAAGCCGGATTGGAAAAGAAAATGGAAGCTGGACAGGAGAGAATGGAGCAAGTTCAAGAAGAAATGAAATATCTAATCCGAGCTGGCAAAGAAGAGATGAGAACTCACGTCGAAAGTCAAGTGGAAGGAATCAAGGATCACGTTGATGGATGCATAGGAAGAATGGAAGAGGAAGTCCAAGGTGTGAAAGGAAAGATTGAAGAAGTTGAAGGATAGGTTCATATGAAAATCGAGGAAGTGAAAAGCGAAGTTCAAGAAAAGATGAGTGACCTAGAGAGAGGACTTAGTGATCTTGAAACTAGACCAAACAATTTTCCGGCAAATCCAGAATTCATGTATCCCCGGCCGACAGTTAAACCCTTGACATTCGACGGGCTAACGTAATGGACAGTTTTTAAGACTCAGTTTGATGTTGTGAGCTCTACAAATAGATGGATGAATCTTGTGAAAGCCAGTCAACTTGTGGCATCGCTCCGAGGAACAGCAGCGGAAGTTCTTCAAGGAATTCCAGCTGATACATTGACAGACTTAACGACCATCGAAAAAGCTGTGGAATCCAGATTTGGAGACAGCCACCTGACGCAATTTTTTAGAACCGAACTAAGACAAGACGACAGAAGCCGGAAGAAAGCCTTCAAGTATTGGCCGCCGATGTGGAACGACTAATGAGCCTGGCGTACGCTGAGTGCCCTCTAGATGTTCGGGAAAGTCTAGCAGCTGAGTACTTCATCGACGCATCAGGGACGAAGACACGCAGCATTCAACGAGGTTGATGGATGCTAAGGACTTGAAATCAGCTCTAAGCATATAGCATGAAATATGAGGTTGCGAGAATTGTGTCGAAGACTTCTGGACACGTCAGATCAATGGAGATTGAGGATAACACCAGTAGATAACGGGATGATAAATTTGAATCTCTTTTTAACAGGATGGAAAAGTTATTAAACAGTAGTGTTGCTGGAAAGAAGAACATTCCTTGGCGAAACTCGAACGTGACTTGCTGGAAGTGCAACAAGAAGGGGCACGTGCAGAGGGAGTGCCGGGCGATTACTTCAAACCAGGAAAACTAACACACGGCTGTCTTGCGGGGCGAAGGCTGCCTTCTCTGAATAGAGCCCCTGAAGAAGGACCGAGAGTCTCCTCACTTAGCGGAAAGAAAAATGGACTCTACTTAGAGGGATCTATTTGTGGTATCCAGTGTTTGATGTTGGTGGATACAGGTGCAAACGTTACTCTTTTAAGAACAGACTTGGCACAAAAATTGAAGGAACAGCTTATTTACACGGCGCCTAACATTTCTTTAAAGACCGCTACTGGTGAGAAAACAGCATCCCTTGAATGCGGCTCAAGAAAATTTTATCACAAAATCTACGTAGCTGACATCACTGATCCCTGTATTCTCGGCCTGGATTTCCTTCAAAAATTTAACTTTACAGTAGACCTGGGGAAGAACGAGATACGGATAGGAGGAGAGTAAATTCCTTTGTTTTCAGCCAGCGTACAGCATTCAAAGTCGTGCTCCGTATTGGCCAAAAAGAGAACTATAATACCAGCAAGATCAGAATGTCTTATCCAGGGAGTTCCCGAAGTTCCTGGACAGTTCAGGTATGCCGTAACGGACTTTCCTAGCCAAACCTCCCAGAAAGGTGTTCTTGTGGCAGCCACACTCGTTGATTTAGAAATGGAAGCCATTCCCGTCAGAGTTCTGAATGTAAACAATAAACCCAAGATTCAGGACAAAAGAGATGTTATTGCGACCTGTGAACCAGTGGTGGATATCGTCGCTCGTCCTCAAGAATTTTCTGGAGCACAACATCTACCGTCAACCTCGGAGAATTTTCAAATACTTAATGAAGAACAAAGAACAGCAGCAAGGAAGTTACTCAATGAATTTCAGAACTTGTTTTCGACCGGTGACGCTGATGTCGGCCGTTGCAATATGACACAACATAGAATTAATACAGGTGACCATCCATCAATCAAGCAATACCGAAGACGTTTGCCTCTTGCAAGGAAGGAAGAAGCAGATCATCTAGTTAAAGAAATGGCTGACAATGGGATAATTTAGGAATCATCAGGCCCTTGGGCTTCGCCTATTGTGCTTGTTAAAAAGAAAGATGGATCAACACGATTCTGTGTTGATTACAGGAAACTGAACGAAATTACGAAGAAGAACAGTTATCCCCTACCACGAATAGACGACACTCTGGATGCTTTGAATGGAAGTCAAATGGATGGATACTGGCAAATTGAGATCCGACCTGAAGATAGAGAGAAGACAGCCTTCACCACCGGACATGGACTTTGGCAATTTAAGGTAATGCCTTTCGGACTTTGTAACGCCCCAGCAACATTTGAAAGACTGATGGAGACAGTGTTACTTGGACTATCGTCTGAAGCCTGCTTAGTGTATCTAGATGACATTATAATAGTAGGGCGAACATTTGAAGAACATCTAAATAACCTTCGTAAAGTATTCCACAGGCTACAAAAAGCCAACCTAAAGTTAAATCTCAAGAAATGCAGGTTTTTCCAAAAGGAGGTTCCTTACCTCGGACACGTTATTTCAGCAGAAGGAGTTAAAACCGATACAGAGAAAATAAAGGCAGTAGTTGATTGGCCTCGTCCAGAGACGGTACTTGATCTCCGAAGTTTCCTTGGACTGTGCACCTACTATCGTCGTTTTGTGAAAAGCTTCTCCACAATAGCAAGACCTCTACATAAATTAGCTGAAGCTAAATCAAATTTTAATTGGACAGAAGAATGTGAGAAATCTTTCAATAGTTTAAAGCATTCTTTGACATCTTCTCCTATTTTGACCTACCCCCGGACTGACAAAGATTTCATTTTGGATACGGATGCTAGTAATGAAGGAATAGGAGCCGTGCTGTCCCAGAATATTAGAAACGAAGAACGTGTCATCGCTTACTTCAGCAAGAGCTTGGGTAAGCCAGAAAGAAATTATTGTGTCACGCGTAAAGAATTACTGGTCTTTGTTAAATCTATAGAGCATTTCCATCACTACCTCTATGGACGGAAATTTCTTCTGCAAACTGAGCATGCTTCCTTAAGATGCCTTTTGAATTTTAAGGAACCTGAGGGACAGATAGCTCGCTGTATCCAAAGACTTCATGAGTATGATTTCGAAATCCAGCATCGCAAAGGGACCTCTCACGTAAATGCAGATGCCCTCTCTCGAAGACCCTGTACAGAAAGCTGCAAACATTGTACGAATGCAGAGAAAAAGTTCGGAATGGAGATAGATATTTCCGTGAAAGTTTTAACAACGACATCTGTAGATCCCTGGTCTTCATGTGAGATCCAAAAGGCACAGCTAGAAAATCCTAATATTAAACCGATTTTGGAGAAGAAACTAAATTCGGCGGATCGACCACCTTGGCAAGAAATCGCTCCGAAGATTCCTGCAACGAAACGATACTGGGCTCTTTGGGACTCCTTACATCTTAAGGACGGTGTTCTATACCGTAGATGGGAGAGTGATAATGGAAGTTCCTGTCGATGGAATTCTCCCAAAGAGTAGAATTCCAGAAGTTCTGCGAGAGACTCATGACAGCGCAAATGGAGGGCAGTTTGGAGTCATGAAAACTTTCAGCAAAACACGAGAGCGATTTTATTGGGATCGACTTCGTGCCACGTTGAAAAATGGTGTAGAGAATGCCACGCTTGCGGAGCCCGAAAAGGACCTAAAACAAGAACTAAAGGTCGCTTGCAACGCTATAATGTGGGAGCACCATTCGAAAGAATGGCTTTGGATATCCTAGGACCTTTTCCAGTAACAACGAAAGGCAATCGATATGTCCTAGTATTAATGGACTATTTTACCAAGTGACCTGAAGGAATTCCCATTCCAGACCAGGAAGCCTCGACTGTAGCTGAAGAACTCGTACGAAGCTGGATTTTATGTTATGGCGTGCCTATGATATTGCATTCGGATCAAGGTACAAATTTTAATTCTGTCCTCTTTACTGAGCTTTGCAAACTTTTGGGAATTCTGAAAACCCGAACAACCGCGTGTCATCCTGAGTCCGATGGCATGGTCGAGAGATTTAATAGTACGATTTTAAATCATCTGTCTTTATTTGTTTCGAGAAACCAGACAGATTGGGATACACATTTGCCACTCTTTCTCTTGGCTTATAGGAGCGCGGAACATGAGGTTACCGGGTTGACTTCTGCGGAAATGCTTTTTGGACGAACGCTACGTTTGCCCTGTGATATTCTCTTTGGACGACCGAGTGAAACGCCTTCCTCGCCGATTGAATACATGAAAAATTTGGAGGCACGTTTGGAAAGCGTACATGCGTTTGCCAGAGAGCGAATTAAACTGGCCAGCGAACGAATGAAAACTCGTTACGACTCCAGAGCAACAGACCACCATTTTAAGGAGGGACATCTAGTCTGGATGTATAACCCGAAGCGACGAAGAGGCCTGAGTCCCAAGTTACAACAGAACTGGGAAGGACCATATACTGTTGTCAAGAAACTGAACGATGTTGTCTACAGAGTACAGAGGTCACCCAACGCCAAGCCAAAAGTCATCCATATAAATCGGCTAGCTCCATACAGGGCCACTGATCATAGATCTAAGTAATGAGACTGCCGGGAAGTGCAGTCTTTCAAGAGGGGAACAACGTTACAAAGCTATAAAGTCGTTTCCCTGAGATGCTAATCTTGGCAAGAAACTTGGCGACAATTTTGGCGACCTGGCGGCAAAGGTAGCGACTTTGGCGACAAAGAGAATTTTCTAGAAGGACCTCGAACTTTCAAGCTATTTCTACTGGTTTCATGAACTTTCTTGAGATTACGTCACTCCCTACGTAATGAAGTCACTTCCTGTTGAAAAGTATAAAGGCAAGCTCTCAAGCCAAGAAGAGTCAGTTGGAATTTGATCAGCAAGCAAGCTGGTGAGTTAACAAGAAACCTTTGAGCGCTGTGTTGAGATTTATTGGTAGTCTCTGTTGTGAATTTTTACTAGTGCTGTTTTAATATTTGTGCTACGTTTCTTTGCTTGGAATATTTGTAAAATAAAGAACTTTATTTTTTTAATCCTGCTTATTGGGTTGCATTCACGTAACCCACAAGACAATTTCTTTACACTTGTTATTACACTGGCATACAAAAGTTAAGGAACATTTCGTAAAATGCGAGAAATTTGCAATTAATACGAAAACTATGTTTCGAAATCAGTTCTGGAGAATCGTGTGACATTCAATAGAGTATCATATACATATTACAGAGAAGATTTGGTCACGAGGGCAATTAGGGGACCACCGGAAAGAGATGAAAGCGAAAATGGAGTTTCACCCATCCTGTTTCACAGAAAGCTGATAACGAGATGTAACTTTTATCAATGGTTATGGTTTACTGTTCATAATATTTACATGCATTTTCGTAAGCATAGCTCAAATATTCGGGAAGATATAAATGCTTCTTAAAAAAATCCCAAATTTTTCCGCATGTGTTTTGCTTATAACATACAGAGTTTTCATTCAAATTATTCGAAATTTTCAGAACACTTGACAATATGTTACAGAAGTATTGCATTAAACTTTGAAGTAAATATGTTGAATATTACAGGAAATATGAGTGTTTGTACTAAATAATTTTTTATTCCGCATGCGCGAGACGCAGAAGAATTTTTCTTTCATAACTTCAAAGCCAGATATATAGAGCAACTTTAAAAAAAATCCAGTTGAATTCCATTAAAATTCAGAAAGCTGTCGGCATTTCAGTGAGGTGAATTTCAATTTCTCTTTAAGAGAAGCTAAATGATGAGGGTTCTTGCACAAACTGATACTTTTAAAGATTTAATCTTCGAATGGTATTGGAGAAAATGCAATTTAGGTTCACCTGGAGTTTACGTTGCCCACCTACTTCGTTCCTCTTATGATCGCCAAATCTTTGCCGCCAAGAACAACGATGAGAGAACATTTATTTTGGTTGCGTCTAGATGTTTTTAACGAGTGACAAGCGCGCATGCGCACAAATTTATGTTTCCATCTGTGTTTTGCTTATCAGGCTATATTCCGCCACATTTCGATTGGACTGTTTTGTTCAACTCTTCGATGCAATTGGTCGATAAATTCGAATTTGAATAAAACTTCGTTTGGAATTCTTCGGACTGAATATTGGTTCAGTACCGTGCATGTTATTCTGTTTGTTTCGTTTCTCAATGAATAAGCGGAGCTACAATTATTCCGCTATGCTGAAAGCGAAGCCGCTGATGTTTTCTTAAGTAAAAAAATTTGCCTGGTACATGCTTGAAATGTCGCAGGCATTGCATGCGGAAATTCTCCTTTTCGGAATGTTTGAAAAACGTGGATTCCTAACATTCAATGAAAAAGCGGAGCTACTAGTTTCCTGCTATGGTGAAAGCGAAGTCGCTGATGTTTTCTAAGTTAAAAAAAATCCCTTTTCGGCAAGCTTGAAGGCAAAGGTAGATTCCTTTACGTTAATGTTACAAAAGTCATGAAATATTACATATTGATCAATACAGACATAGCCAATGACTTTATTGTTTCTACACATTGCAATATTTACGCTGTGATTCTGTTTTCATGTCATTTAATTTTTTGCTATATTAAGGTTTTATCATTCCATTTTTCATCCCAAAAAGTTATGATAGATTTATCAGTCAGTACATTGGTCAATTTTTTTATATCTCAACACATAATCATTCAACAGGTAGGAGTCATAAAGAAATAAACATCTCAGCAGTGCAAATATCTCCTAGATAACATTAAGCCAGCCTATCTGAAACAGTAACAAGAAATTGACTCTTGGCACGAATGAAGAAAGACTCTAGATTTAAAAATTAATTTATTTAATCTAGGTTACAATATAATTGTGCGAACATTACTTTGTCATATGGTAAAATCACATGACATGGAAACACTTAAATACTACTAAAATGGGCTCATTTAGAGAACTCCCTGGTTACAGAGATAATAGTCACTAAATTCTAGTGATATACAACATTATTATTAAACATTGTGTGTGGCAAATTTAATACGTGTTTTTAAAGCATAGGATATGAATGCAGCCAATTTGAACAGTAAATTTAAATCTCTATCGACGGTTAAAACCAAATACTCAGGCAGAAAATCCCAAACAATTTTAAAGTTAAGGAGATATTTTTCAATAGTAAAAAGGATAAAGGAAACTCTTATTTATATATCTATCGTTTTTGGCTACTTTATATTGATTTCATTAAACAAATCATATTCCCGCCATGTTTAGTTAAATATCAAATTAAAGTATTCTGTCAAAAGACCTATTATCAAATTAACCAGTAAAATTATTTGATTAATTAAAATTAACTATTTACTTAATTAAAGTTAAAATTTAATTGTTACAAAACTTCACTAAAACCTTTTTCATGGCTCATACTA
>BGPR01017213.1:0-18908 GCA_013235015.1 Araneus ventricosus
GAGCGTGGAAAATTCTCTCAAGATGTAAGCCTTGATTAAACTTCCAGCAGCGTATTAAATGTTGGAAGAAGGCTTCGGCACAATATCCCTCCGTGGAATAATGGTACTTGGGAAGACGGCCGCTGCTTTGGCAAATAAAGAAAAACTGCCTTTTTCCGAAAAAGACGTGATGCCGTTGCAGAATGGATATCGCGACGACAGATTATTTCTAAATTGAGATTTCTTATCGAGTGTTATGGAGTAACGCGTGCAATGCGATTAGCTACCTATGCATGCAGAGAACAGATACGGTGGAGTTTTGAAAAACTTATTTTTTTTTCCGTAGAATGAATGAGGTTACTTATCGAAACATAAATAATAATTAAAAAAAGATTATTAATATATTTACAGTTTTATTAATATATTTGGTTCAAAAAGGGATTTGTTATAACAACTTATTTACTTTGTTTATATAAAAAAATTAAGGAAAGTTACTAGTTCTTGCTTCATATTCTTATCGCTCCACTAATTGGCAATATATTAGCAAATTGTGTGTAATTTCGGGCAATACAGGACTGACCGCATGACCTAGATCTATGAAACATGCAGCACAAATATATTTCGGAAGGTAGGAATATGTACCATAGACAAATTGTTTTAAAATTTTAATTAATTAAAATTTGAGCAAGATTTTGGCGTTTTAACATCAATAACTTCATAAAATATTTATCACACAAAAGTATTTTTACACCAGCTAAGCATTCCAAAAATTTTCTTTTTGAAGATACTATTTAAGTTTGCGGTTTTTTTCCTTAATTTTAACAATTTTTTCGAATATTTTTTAAATTGATTTTCAACAGTACTTTTCATTGTTGTATTGAAAGTTAAACTATTTACTAATCATTTAATCGTATTATTTTTTCCATTGTTAAAGCTATGGTTAACAACGTTTGTTTTCCCATATATTACGTTAACTCCAAATTAGATTTTCACTTTTCTATTATTTAATGTTATATATTTTTTTAAGTCAAACTCATTAAACAAAGATATTTTTATTTCACTTGATAAGATTTTCAATTAAATATTTTTCCGAAACAGGCTCAAACTGTCCCTTTTCTTTAATATAATAGCGAACACTAACTTTTCGCCTTGTTTCCTAGTTACAGAATTTTAAATTAGTATAATTAGTTATTAAAATAAGTCTTTTAAGGTATCCGACTGGTTTAAAATCGTCGTTTTTGATGAAATTATTAAAAATGTTTTTTATGACTTAATTTTGTAGCCTGTTTAATAAGCTTTCTAAAACTGTCTCACTTTTTACTCTACGTGAATTATAAATGGAGTTACAGCTGTTTTATTACCGAACTGTAAGCATCATTTTGAGTTGCATGAAAACTTTAAATGCGTTTTCTGAGAAACGATATTTTTGAGGAAAACTGTCGACAATAATAATGATTTCTCAAAACGTTATTCAAGTATTGATATGAAATTTTCTGAGATTGTTTTCTGTAATATGCTTGACGTTTTCCTCTAAAAACTAAGGTCAATTTTAAAATCAAGAAATATTTTTAAGTGTTAATTATAAACGAAAGGCATTTTTTATGAAAAATTACGAATTTAGTAACTATGTTCAGCTATATCTCAAAACTATTTTGAAGTACAAGAAAGATTTTAGAGCATAACAGAAATAACTGTCACAAAAATGAACTCCTATAAGGATTTATGTATATTTAGAATACGATTTTATCTATGGCTGTTAGCGGAAGGCAAATATTTTAGTCATTTTTTTCAAATTTCTCAGTTTTTTTTAAAAAAATATTATTTTGAAAGCTTAATTTTACAATATTTTCATAGTTTTAAAACATATGCAGTTGAAAAATAACATTAAAAATACATATAAGTTATTTTTCAAAAAAATATCTCCGAACACAGTCGGATACCTTAAAATTAACTTTTATCTTTTTTCACATAACAACTAAGAAATTCCATTCTTTGCAAAAAATTTTAAAAATTTAAGTAACAAAATTTTATTTAAAATTTTGGAAAATTCCGATGCATTTCTCTTTCATAATGATTTTTTAAAATACTTTTCTTTTTAGAAATTTTGGAAATTAGTTTCATTTTCAGGACATTTGTTTTGATTTTCAAGACATTATATTATTCTTTCATCCATTATATATGATGGCATAGATATTTCTCAACATTCTTATTCTATTAAATTTTGCCTTGCGTAAACATTTATTTCAATGCAATTAATATTAAAATGCGCTGTTTAGAAATAGCTAAATCAGTTTTGCATACATTTCCAATTTCATTAAATTCATATATTTCTGCCTTATGGAATAATAAAGAAGAAATATTAAATATAACAGCTTGGAAAGAAAATATGCGGCCCCAAAGGCCGTGAGTTTGTAAATAAAAAATGGTCTGATTCAAGATAGGAAAACAATACAGATGTAGAGAAATAGCGAGAACCCGTATACAATACTAAACACCATTTCATTCATACATATATCTTTACTGTTATTATAATTTTGCCATCACTTCTTTTGCACATTTTAAAATCTCTACATACAACGGTACTATTTATACGTTTTAAAACCTTTGCTCTTAATGTTAATCTTGCAAAATTATTGTTACTTTGTAATATTTTATGTAAACTATTTCACTTTTCAACTAATTCCGCTACTTATCTACTAATTAAATTACTTATCTGCATGCCTGTGGACCTCTTTTGTGCAGTTTTATTTTTAGCATAAGAAGAAAAAATATTGTACAATATATTAACGATGTTGTCCCATATTTTGAATGCTGTACAATGTCTTGAACAATGGTATAGTGAAGCCGGTATGCACCTGATCGCCGTTCCGGCATTTCTTTTTTTACGAGAAATAAATAAAAAATTGTTAAAACATCTTAAAACAGCGCGATTTTTGTCATCCATGTTAGAGCGTTTCGGAACTTCTTATTTTGCGACTACAGCACTGGTCTTGAAGATATCATAGTAATATTGTAGAGTATCTTATTCTATTTGGGCCCCTGTCGGACAGCCAATTAATCCATTAAAACCAAAGAGTTTTGGCAGTACGTGGATTTGAACCGGAGACCTTTGTGTCCCGAGTCGAGCATCTTAACCACTAGACAAAAGTAATTCCCGTTGCCAGGAGGTAGATACTGGTTTATAAGATGGCGCAGCACGGTGCACGACAGGAGCAACCCCCACGTTGTTTGATATTATTTGAATATGAAGGAAGCGATAATTGCACTTCCTTGTGGTGCGTGCTTATGCGCATATTGCTGCCCCGATTGTTTGTGCGCAGGCACGTTCAGACTTTGTACTATGAAATGCGTCACAGTCTTTGAATTGGGAAAGCTGCGTTGCTGTAAGAGTTGTAGTATTGCCATCTGGTGAATGTAGCAGAATATGGAATTTATGTGATTTGTGGTGCTGCCATCTAGTAGTAGGACTGAAAGTAGTTGTTGCGTGATCGTTGTCACAGAGTCACTACGTTGGCAGTACGTGTAGATTTGAACCCGAGACCTTTGGGTCCCGAGTCGAGCATCTTAACCACTAGACAAAAGAAGTTCTCATTGTCCGGAGGTAGATATTTGCTTATAAGATGGCGCAGCAAGGTGCACTAGACGTTCAACTGGCTTTTTTGGATATTAAATGAATGAATCAGTGATTAAAATCTGAAGTGAGACTCCAAAATAAGGAAAATCTTCAACTGTTTCTTCAATCATTAAAAATTCATATTTCTATTAGAGATATATCGGTTTTTTAATAGAATGGAAATCCCAAACTCTGAGATTGATGAAAATATTTTAAATATCCATAAGGTCTAACGAAAAAAAAAGAATCCAAAAGCCGAAATTTTAAATTTTTAGACTTCCAGTATCATACCATTTCTACAAAAATAATCATATAATCAAAAAATCAAACAATCATAATACTCTAATAATTATACGATCTCTAAAAACTTAAATTTAATTCATTATTTCAATGTGGAAAGCATATTTCATTACTTCGGAATTGTTTTCATTATATAGGAAATTTAATCAAGGGGTTATATAAAAAAATTTAGTTTGGAATAGTTTTATAATAAAATGTTTTCATCAGGAAAACAAGATTTTGCCCATAAATAAGAAATTCAGATACTGGCGAATGACAAAATTAATATAGAAATCCTTCGCGACATAAATAACTTTTAGCTTCCTGCATTTTTCAATTACATTCTCGTAAAATAAATTTAAGTCATATAAAAGTATTTTCATTAATTTTATTATTGGAAATTGAATAAGTATGGGATAAATTTATGCATGAGGTATATCGTAATATAAGCAATATTATATAATTTTAATATTTTTAATTTAGGTAAATACTATTTCTTTTTTGAAAAACCTTTAAATAAATAAGCGTAGGCTGTCTTAGAAATTTAAATTAATATGCGTGTAAAAATATAATAATATTTATTCATTTAATTGCATTATGATTATTCTATTTGTTTTTGTTTTTTTATACCATTAGAGTTCCTCTAACAAACGTCTTCAAAACTCAGAAAGTAATCTATATAAATATTTCTTTTGTGCGGCCCCCAAAAAACGCGTTATTTATCTATAGGATTTGGCAACATCTACAGAAAACGATTTATCAAGTGATTAGACTTTCCAAACGTAAATATTGTTACAAACTTATTAAGTTGTTTCCCTGAAATGCTAATCTTGGCGACAATCTTGGCGACCATTTTGGCGACTTGATGGCGACAAAAGGAATTTTCTAGAAGGACCTCGAACTTTCAACCTATTTCTACTGGCTTCATGAACTTTCTGGAGATTACGTCACTTCCTACGTAATGAAGTCACTTCCTGTTGAAAAAGTATAAAAGCAAGCTCCCAAGCCAAGAAGAGTTAGTTGGATTTTGATCAGCAAGGCATGCTGGTGAGCTGATAAGAAACCTTTGAGCGCTGTGTTGAGATTTATTGGTAATCTCTGTTGTGAATTTTTGCGAGTGCTGTTTTAATACTTGTGTTACGTTTCTTTTCTTTGAATATTTGTGAAATAAAGAGCTTTATTTTTCTATCCTGCTTATTGGACTGCATTAACGTACACCCACAAGACAATTTCGTCACAATATGTTATTGAAATTGAGAAGAAAAGAGATTCAGGAATTCAAAAAAATGGCTATTAACTTAACGAAAAATAATTTGTACTCTAAAAATAGTAAAAACCTAAATTATCTGGAATAACATTTTTTGAAAATGAATGAGTGTAAATTAAACTTTTTTAAAATTCTTAAATCCGAACTTATTTTAACTACAAATACACGATAAAACCAGCGGGAGTGGTCTCCCCTAAACTTCCTCGTATACTTCCCAAAAAGATTTTATTTCCCTTTCCACCCGCGCAGATAAAAAAATGCGAAACTTCTGCAATTCAGAATGCCATGACTATCCACGTTTCCCTCAGCGCTCGTCAAGGTCACGAATATCGCCAAGCGCTCGCTAGGAAGTAAAATGGCTTTCCGTCATTATAAGAAAATTGTATATGCAATTTGAATGGATTTTTTTAACCGATTGAAAAAAAATTGGACACAGAACTACAATTAAGATTAGAAGGCCTCTTACCAAATTTCATTTATCTAAGTCATTGTGTTAAGGAGTTATCGCTTTCACAAGCATGCTATTATACAGACCGACAGACAGTCAACTCTTTGACGGATTTAGTCCAAAATTTGATAAAGACCTACATTCTTGATGGTTAAACTGTCTACCAAATTTTATCCACGTAGCTATTTAAGGTTTTGAGTTATCGTGTTCACATGAACGAGGATAGGCGGCCAGACAGACTTCCCGTGGACGGATTTTGTCTAAAATTTGGCAGAAACCTACAAATTATGTGTACACATACCAAATTTCATGCCTCTAGCTCTAATAGTTTTCGAGTTATCGTGTTCACATACAGACAGACATAATTCCAAAATTGTGTTTTTCGGACTCAACAAAGTCTAAAACATGGAGATTCATCAAAATCTCGAGTTCAAATTTTTTGACGATTACAATACTTTCTCTTTGTGTACTTCGTATACGAGAAAGTAAAAAAAAGAAAGCATTTTTAATCCTGAAACATTTTTTTCCTTTTGACATGCTTTTTAACGGTTGACGCGATTATGGCGAGCTTGGTAACAAATATATTAAAATCAGCCATAAATGATTTTGGCTATGGTGTACAGTGTCCTCACTGTTACGAGCGAAGCGAGCAGTAAATGCATCAGCAAACCTAGGTGGACTGATGCTCAATCCTTCTAGGGATTGGTGAGCGTTAGTGAGATGGAGACTGGTTGTTTGGTTGACCTCCTGGTTGTTTTTTATTTGCTTTATCCGAACTGATGTTGAAAGAGTCATACTAAGAGAATTTGTCTTCCTGTTTTGGTCTGTAAGTAGTTAATGCAAATAATAAGTGAAATAAACAAATTATATTCCGTTTATTGAAGCACTGTCATATTTGACTCATTGACGATGTAACTCATGATTTTTAGCCTTCTTCAAAATATATTTGGCAATCAATATTTTTAGTGTATTTGAATTTGTTTGGAAGACCATTTTATTTCGTTTAAACAACGAACATGTCGTGCTTTGGAAGAAACTGCTGAAACAAATGAAATCGCATTAAACAATGTGTATTCCACAAATATAAATCCACGGTTGAACTAAAGCTTGAAATTAGAAGCTGTCAACTAGTGGGGAGAGAGGAATGGGGGATCGAAGAGCTACGGTAGCGCATTTTGGAGCCTATGTGAATGACGTACGTAATTTTTCGATTAAAATGGGTGGGAGGAAAAACGGACTTAGGACAAATGGCATAGCTAATGACAATAAGCTGGGCATTCAAGTGAACGCTATTTTATGCTGTGCTGTGAAGTAATACTACAAGCAACAAACTCGAAATCTGTAATTTTGAAATAGTGTAGTGAATATATCGCATAAGAATGAATTGTCCTTATTTATTAATGTAAGGAAGATAATGTGTATGTGTGTGTGTGTGTAAGAGGAGTGATAAAAATTTAACAATATTCATAAGAAGGGGAACGCAATAGAAACTAATGATATAAGATACCGAGTGCAGAACTCTCAGCGACCATATTACATGAAAGTCTCTTGGATGTTTTAAGTATCAAAAATAACTATGGCGCACCATATACTTTAAGTAATAATCAGAGCAAATAAAATTACTATATTTCATATAAACTTGCAAGGGTTTCAGTTTCAATAATTTCAGCAATAATTACGATATTACAGATCATCAGATGTAGTTTATAATACTTAGGTTTACCAAATACAAAATGAAAGGCTTTACAGTTTTGGAACTATAAACTAGACAACAAAACTAGGCCCGTCATTCTAGTGACAAATAATGTGGAAACTATCTATGAGTATTATTAACAATTTATGCAGCAATTTTTTAAAAAAACGCCCAATTTATTTTTAAATAAATAACATTTATAAATAAAGATATACTTTAAATTATTAATTCAAAATAAAACTAGGCAAAATAGAAAGAATTAATATCAAAATAAATTTTCATTGGAGAATGAAATCATCAATCATTTTTCCGTCAGACTTGAATCTGATAAGTAAACAAATTCCACGGAATTTTATTGACAATTTTGTATATTTTTAGATTCTTTAAAAAGAAAATTTCGAAATTCATGATTTAATTTGTAAATGCTACATATCTCATGAATAGGTCTAAGCATTTTTAGTTTATCGATTTTCATCTTAGATTCTCTGATAAATTATACTTTCGGAATCGAATTATTAATATAGGCAGGTATATTTATGCGTCGAAGCCCTAGCCCTTGAAAACTAACTAGTACTAACTGATAGCTGTTCTCATACATTGGAAATGCAATTATCATTTATCAAAAAGCAGCTGGCATTATCGGATAGTAGTCATTTTGTATTATTATGGCGTAGGATAACATCTGATATAAAATTTCTCTATAGGTGATAAATGAAACCTGTCATGTTCCTTATATTTCTTGAATTTAAATTTGAGAAAGATAAAATTGGGCTTTCGAATAGCTTTTAAGTAAAAAAATAATAAGTTACAGAAAGAGTGTTCCTTTCACTGACTGATTATTTTCTAATTCACTGTACATTACATTATGAACTCTACATTTAAATCTCAATAAGCCGTTACGTCTGGATACAGATCGATTATAACTATGGTGTTTGTTTTTTACGCAGATATTGTTACAAATCTGTAAAGATGTTTTCCTGTCATGTTAGTCTTTTGATAGAAAAGAGGGATTTATAGAGATTTGTAATTGAATGGAAGCCAATGACCCCGGATCTTGGCAAGCATGTGGAGATTTTAGCGACATAATGAAGGTTCTAGAATCCTACAGCCCTATCAGGAACGAAAATCTAGAGATATTTCTAGAGATATCCATATAACGTCACGCCCAATCGGAAAGCTTTAAATACCCGGAGGTACTGAAACGAGTGAATGTGTTTGGAATCTCTTTGTCCGCAGTGCGAGTATGGTCAGCTGTTAGACACTGAGCGCTATTTATTGTGTGTTTCTGTTATTATTAGTGATTTGACGTCTGTTTGTGTTACTAATTTATGAACGTGCCGCCTTTCTTGTTACGTTTTCATCGTGCTTTTTGGAATATTCATGAATAAAGCGTCTTTTTCTATTATCTAGTTTCTTAGACTCCTTTCAAGCACACCCACCGGATGATTTTCGTAACAATATGGTTCAAAGGAGTCAATTCATGTGACCTCACTCTCAAACGGCAAATGTAAATGCACATCTAATCAAACATACAACTGCACGCTGTCTTATGTTAGGCCGTGAGGTCTAGTCTTTTTCTATTCTACCAGATGCACAATGGATTCTGTAGTAACAGTGACGTGACTATATCACAACTGACAAATCAGTAGACTACTGCTATAACAATATAAATTTTCCAATACAATGCACGTAGAGCAGTGGTCCCCAACCCCCGGGCCGCGGACCGGTACCGGTCCGTGGATCAAATGGTACCGAGCCGCCCAAGGAACATTAAATTATTTCCATTTCTATAAGCTTTTATTCAACTTGACTGTCTTCCTTGAAATCTTGTGCTCGATTTCTTACCCCCAGATGGAACCGTCTCGTTGAAAAGAAGCAAACTCAGGGTTCTCATTGATTTAGCGTTCTAGTGAGTTAAAATGTTAAATCACTTTATATTCATTTGTTGGTGTAACTGTATTTTATTTTGAATATGCTCAAATATTTGTTTATTAAAAACCAATTATTAAACATGTTTTTTTAATGTTTAAATACAATTAAATTAAAATTATTAAATCAAAGCAATCTAAAATATAAACAATCAACGTCCCACCCCAGCGGGCCGCGGTAAAATTATCAAATGTTGACCGGTCCGCGGCAATAAAAAGGTTGGGGAACACTGACGTAGAGTATAAGTTTCACTGTCTAGGAAAATGCTGATATACGATTTTTTCACAACAGCTCCATTATCCAATTTACTGTAATGGCCCCAATTAAATATGTAGTAAATGAATAAATAATTATAGAAAGGTTGTCACTTTAAAAGTTGCAGGAAAATTAAAAATAATGGAGCGCTGTGAGAAAATTAAAGCAAACAGTTTCCCGCCTTATTTGAAGGTATTTACTGGTACCATTTTCTTAATTATGAACCTTTCAACTTAATCCCTCTGCAAATCTTTCCCAAATTTCAGATCTTTTCTAAAATTCCCCTTTAAAAGTTAACTCAGGAACATAATCTTTTCCTCTCTTTTGTATTAAATAAATATCCTTCCCAACAGGGAAGATCTACGCAATTTTCCAGCAGGTAATTAATAATCAAAAATAATAACTATTATTAAGATTCGACAATTACCAGCCAATTTATTAAGCGGCTTTTCGTAGTTCCTTGGAGCGTGGAAAATTCGCTCAAGATCTAAGCCTTGATTAAACTTCCACCAGCATATTAAAGGTTGGGAGAAGACTTAGGCACAATATCCCTCCGTGGAATAATGGTGCTTCAGAAGACGGCCGCTCCTTCGGCAAACAAAGAAAAACTGCCTTTTTCCGAAAAAGACGTGATGCCGTTGCAGAATGGATATCGCGACGACAGATTATTTCTAAATTGAGATTTCTTGTCGAGTGTTATGGGGTAATGCAATTAACTACCTCTGCGTGCGTGGAACAGGGGCTAAAAATAAAGTAGGCTGTTCTTTATCATGAACCATGTTGTTTATTAATACACAAAATGATAAATCAAAATAAAAAAATCTCAAGAAAGTTTCTATCTCGGCTTATGTCAGGAAGATGGTTTAGAATGCAATTTTTTCACTCGTTTTTACATTAAATGGTTAAATAATCTGTTAAGTGTTTAGATTCACTTGTTTTTATCAATATAAGTTATATTTATTGGACATTATCTTTCCAGAACAACGATTTTTCGGAGAAATCAGAGTATATCAGATTAACCGAATTATTTATTTCATATTATCTAATGATTATTCTAACTAATTTGTTCTCAACGACAATGGGGATTAAATAAACTTACCCCCTGTTTTTGTGACATTATTTTCAATTATGAATTGTCATTATTATCGATTGATTAAAATTTTATTTCGAGATAAGCTATTACCCAAACTAGTCTGCTTGGTGTTGGCAATCAGCGTTTTTAGGAGTTCACCTCAATTATCAGGACTAAACTTACTGTCCGTCAATTATTATCACTATCTAGCAATAGTCAAACTAATTGCCAGTAGACAAACTAATACAAGTTTAAATTACCTGGAAATACTTCAGATTACTTAAACCGCTTGGTTTTATCGGATTACTTGACGGTTAATTTAATTTCAAAATAGCCGTCGATCATCCACAGCTTCCTACACTTCCAACGTGTATTCAAAGCAGAAGAAGTCTTTGCACTGTGACTTGCCGTTGAACTCTGGAATTTTAGCGAAGATTATGGTTTTCATTATCACCGAAAAGCTGACTTTTACCGAAAAAGATATGCTATTGATACAAAATGGATATAGCGATGATAGATTATTTCTAAACTGATGTTTCTTGTCAAAAGTGTTAGGGAGTAGTGGTTATAATACAATTAATATCTACTGAGAGCAGAGGTGACAACTCTCAAGATATGGTAGATTGCTCCTCTACATGAATGATAATGCATATTAAAAGCAAAATAGTTAAATTAAAATCATAAAGTTGGAAATAAATTTCCAGCTACGCTTAGAGGAAGTGGAAAGAATTGTCTTCTACAGATATATCGAGAATCTATCCTGCATTTTTCATTCTAGTGAGTCAACCTTTTGTAGGAAAGAAACTGATCTTATTGAAGTATGAAAAACGCATTTGTTTAACCTTGTATAAAGTTAGATTTAAAAATATAATGCAGAACAAACTTGTTTTGAAATAAGATGAACGTCATAGTATATTTTCATTTTTGGAGAAATATGCTGCACAACATGGTTGCGGGATTTTTAAAGTCTAAATTAATCAATAATTTAACATTACGCTTTCTTTAGACCGACAACTGACAGATTTAGAGTAAAATCGACAAAATATGGCAACTACATCCCTCAAAATGTGAGATTACTAACCAACTTTGCTGCGAAACGTTACTGAACTTGGTGCACTTTGGCACCCATTCAAAGCCCTTAAATCTCGCTTTCCCATGTTTTGAATGGTCCTTTACTGTCATTCATGCTTAACAAGAACTGCTGACTAGAAGACGGCAAATTATCAATTTAGTATTTAAAAGTTTAAAGTTCAAAAATAAGAAATTCTGAATCATGAAGGTTAGCAAATGGGTCTCTTGTTCGAAGACAAAGTATTTATGGATTCTTACTAGCCCGTTATTATTTTGGGAACCAGATAATTTGTAAGCCATAAATCATTTGACAAAAGAGACGTCATGCGCAAGCATTTGGCGCAGCTCATTTTTCAAAGGTCGTCGGAATGCTCACGGATGGTACAATAGCGAGCGGTCGTCCCTTGTTAAAGACAATTATATGGATATGTGAAACTGGTGAGGCAGCACATTATGGACACCCATCGCTGGATGATTAAGGAACTGAGCATCTATTACCCGTAGCTATCTTGATCGTTTTTGCTTGAAATTCTGTTCCAAGTGGGTGCCGAAGAACCTGAAAATAGTCATATACAGCCATACACAACTAGGTTAACATCCGAGGTGCCTCACTTCTTCTATACAGGAATAAAAATCTAAGTGTATCAATTCTATTGGTGAAAAAGTAGCTCAAAGTTTGTCGTCAATGCAACTGTGGTTTCTTTGAGTTTGCCACCAAAGGGAATCTTACTTTTTCAGTATTAATCTCGTATTATTCGTTGCAGTTCTCTCACAATGTTTGAATTATCAGTAAATTTATTGACCATAATATTTTAACTCCAGACTGACCTGACAATAGAAGTAAAATCGTACGCGTAATGGTAATTATTTAACAAAAGCTAAAGCACGGCAGAATATTTTATTATCCAGTCGTGCATTCAAAATTGCAGGCATCCAAGATATGGTGACTCATACATTTTTAAATGAGTGCAAAAGGTCGTCTTGCCTTCGTTTTTTCTAAAAAGTCAAGATAAAGTTGCTAAATTTTTTGAATTTCACTCCAGGAAACTGTAGACATTAGGAGAAAGGAAATAAAAGTAGAACAAATAGAAACAATCCTGCGCTTCGGGCATTTTACCATTTCTATCAATGATTTTTATAGCTTACACATAATGAAAAATAATAAAATTCGAACGAAACTGAACTGCATTTCTTCGCTAAAATAGGTTAACTATATTCTATTTATAGTGAAAGTTCGGAAGAATAATTATCGAGAAGTTGTTTTTTAAATACACTCAAATCTGTTATTGTGTGGTGGATAAAAACGGCATAAAAATCGCACAAAAATATATTTCGAAACTTCACAAGCAGTAATAAAACAATTTTCGCAATACATTTCGAAACAAAAATAATATAGTGAGTTACAGATCGCATAAAAAAATCCACACATAAACGGGCTTGAGCTTAAAGTAAAGCTAATTTATATTTAGTATGAGCTATTCACATACAAGTAAAGCTCCTAATGATCCTGTTATTTGAGTGAACTTGTTATTAAAACGTTACTTGTGTGTGTATTAAAACATGAACTTATTATTAAACATTACTGTTATTATTATTATTGTATTAAAACACGAACTTGTTATTAAACATTGTTATTATTATTATTACTATTATTATTATTATTTTTATTATTATTATTATTATTATTATTATTATTATTATTATTATTATTATTATTATTATTATTATTATTATTATTATTATTATTATTATTATTATTACTATTACTATTATTATTATTACTATTATTATTATTATTACTATTATTATTATTACTATTATTATTGTATTAAAACATGAACTTGTTATTAAACATTGTTATCCGAGTGAACTTGTTATTTAAAACAGGGTCAAATCTAGGCGCTCTTTCAAGCGGGTACAAAAAGTCAAAAAGCAGAACTGTTCCAGCCGAAATTTCTTTTCTCTTTATTTTATATCAACCAAGAATAGCACCTTAGTACCGTAAGCTTTATTAAATCTTGCCCGGCTTTTAATCGTATACGGTTTAATCATGTAAACAAGACAAACATCAAGTTAGAGTCCATTCTTTATTGAATCCTCCCCAACAATCCACCAAATTTAACCAAGCCTTCCCCAACCAGGCATTCCACTCTTAAACACCAAACATTCCGTCTCTAATCCTGATTTCTCCCTAACAACCCAACCAAGTGCACAAAATTCAGTTCCCGTGCGTTCAAAATACGGATCAATAACTAAATTAAAGTTTAGTTACCAATGGATCCCGTGTCTCTTTTAACTGCAGTGATTTGGACAGAGATTTCCTCCAACCCAGCCCTGTTCACGAAGTCAGCCGGCTCTCTATTATCGCTCCGTGTGCGCAAATAAAATCTATTGGCCGGCCTTACGTAAACACCCCACATTAAACAGCAGAGAATTGTAAATCGATGGCCGGGGTATCTATATTTTTGTGCCTCAGCGGAAATCGATGTCAACCGAGAGTTATCGGAAAACAACGCTTTCTTCCACTTCATTGTTTACGTAAAACAAACCTCCGTAGGATTATTTCCACGGATAAATATTATGCTGTTATCTCCCCAACAGTTAAGAGTAGGTCATCTCGTATTCGGACATTACGGACAGCGATGTACTTTGGTAGTACTCGAGCTCCGATTTTTACTGCGTTCAATTATCCTTTTTCAATATGAAAAAAGATGAACCAGCTAATTTATATTTAATGGGATCTGTGATAGTTTAGTTTGCCAATACATTCACAAAGAGCTGCTTTGTCATCCTCGGCTAGTGAATGGGGAGTTTATTATAATGGTGTTATCTAGATAATCCATTGTATAGGTAATTATTCATTCTGCGCTGTTGAAAATATTGTTTTTGGATAAGGCTTAGTGACAAAAAATTTGCTATTCGTGCAATGTACTTTGAGTTTTATTTTATTGCACTTACTAAAACTTAATTATAGAAAATTAAGACGGCATAAGGTTTAACTTTAGGTTAGTAATTTATGTAATATATATTATTAAGATATATATTGTTTTGAAAAATAATAAAATAAATACAGAAAGAACCAAATCTGCATTTTCCTGGTTGATCGCGCAGATGCTGAACCAGCAACTTTATTTTCCTTCATGTAAGATTAGCTCCTCTGTGAAATTAAATTTCCTTTGCGTAAAACAAATGTAGTACATCTAAATTATTGGTTTCACCTATGTCACGTAGTTAATCTGCGAAGTCTCTAATTAGCTTATAGACGCTTTTGGAAACAAAATCTTAAAACTTTCTCGTATACTTCCACAAAAATGTGCTGTTCCCCTCCCCCGCTTGGATAAAAAAATTCGAACCTACCGTAACCCAGAATTCAATGACTGTCAGAAGGTTTTTCATTGTAGATTATAGTGATTGTAAAATATTTAGGTAAAGAATCAAATTCAAAGATATGCGTACCAATTAAAACGCATCTATCACACACTGCTTTCCTCTCTTGTAGGCTCCAGGACAAAGTGACGTAATCCTTCCGCGTGCACAGAGATTGCTACCAGTACGCATCCGCATGGAGAATCGGATTAGAAAAATTAATTATGCAATTTGAAAGCCTTTTTTCTAATCGGTTGACACAAAAATTGGATATAAATCTACCATTAAGGTAAGAAGGCCACATGCCAAATTTCATTTATCTAAGTAATTTTGTTAAGAAGTTATTGCGATTAAAAATATGCGATTATACAGACCATCAACCCTTCGACGAATTTGGTCCAAAATGTTATACGGTCCTACGTTCACGATGATAAAAATGTGTATCAAATTTTATCCATCTAGCTATTCAAGTTTCTGAGTTATAGTGTTCACATGAACGCGAACAGACAGATTTCCCGTGGACGGATTTTGTCCAAAATTTGATAGACATCTACAAATTATGTGTAAAGATCACATACCAAATTTCATCCCTGTATCTCCAATAGTTTTCGAGCTATCATGTTCACAGACAGACACAATTCCAAAATTGTGTTTTTCGGACTCTGGGAGGTCTAAAACGTGAAGATTCGTCAAAATCTCGAGTTCGAATTTTTTGACGATTACAATGCTTTCTCTTTGTATACTTCGTATACGAGAAAGTAAAATCGTGACTGAAAAAAAAACTGTAAGTGTAGGGTCGTTTATGGTTCAGTAAACAACCCAATTGGTGCAACAATTGTTTGTTTAAGTTACACACGGAGAAGTCTACGCATATAATTTCAACATTAACAAATATAAGAAAGGAGAAATGTTTTTTATCGACCATCATGGTCCGTTGTTTGGCCTTCACTTAGGGTTGCCATCGTCCCGTATTTCCCTACTCAGCCCCGTATTACTATTTGTCCCGTTTTCTCCCTTATATTGATCAGATGTAATAAAGTTATACGAATACGTATTTGCTATTCCAGCTTACAATACAATTGTAAAGAGAATATTTTTCCTAATGTCAAGTCAATGGTCGGTCAAAAGAAACAGGTTGTCAGTGGAGACAAATGAACCAATTTTGATTTGTCATTATAGCTTTAAAATGACTTGGGCCCGATTTTATATTTATGTGAACGAAGAAAATGATATAATTAAGAAAGTAAAATCAATTTTAAAATATGACTCGGCTAGTAAGGATTAGTCTGGCATCTCTTTTATTTATTACTTTCTCGTATACGAAGTATGCAAAGAGAAAGTATTGTAATCGTCAAAAAATTCGAACTCGAGATTTTGACGAATCTCCACGTTTTAGACCTCCCTGAGTCCGAAAAACACAATTTTGGAATTATGTCTGTCTGTGTGTGTGTCTGTGAACACGATAACTCGCAAACTATTAGAGCTACGGGGATAAAATTTGGTATGTGGTCTTTAAACATAATTTGTAGGTTTCTATCAAATTTTGGACAAAATCCGTCCACGGGAAGTCTGTCTGTCTGTATGTTCGATAACATGCGAACGCTATAACTCAAAAACTTGAAAAGCCAGATGGATAAAATTTTATACACAGTTTTATCGTCATGAATGTAGGTCTGTATAAAATTTTGGGCCAAATCCGTCAAAGGGTTGATTGTCTGTCGGTCTGTATAATCGCATACTTGTTGAACTCCATACGCATGCGCAATAGTAGAAATGCCTGTGCAAAGAAGAGACACTTCGAAAACTTGGCAGTTTTCCAAAAACCAATTCTGGCGGCGAGATTTTGTAAGGAAGCAAACAATTAGGTCGTCTCGTTTTACTTCCGTGCTGGAAACAATCTCTGCGCATGCGCAAGCTATTCTCCTGTTTTCTTCTCCGCACGCGGAACTGGCATTGCTCGAGTTTGATAAAAAAATAAATATTGCGAAGTTTTAATACATACATATCTTTTTGAATATGATTCTTCACCTCAATATTTTATTATCACTCTAATCAACAATGAAAAACCTTCTGATAGTCATTGCATTCTGGGTTACAGTTGGTTCGAACTTTTTATCAACGCAGGGGGAAGGGAAATGACAAATGTTTGAAAAGTATACGAGAAAGTTTAGGGGAGGCCACTCCCGCTGGCTATCCTACGTGTTTCTTTTATTAGATGTCTTAGACCAGAGATTCCCAATCTGTGGTACGTGTACCCCTGGGAGTACGCGAAGGACTAGTTGAGGGTACACGAAATCAAAGTTGATAATGGAGGAAACATGAAAACATAAGGGATTAAGAAAATCACAGAATTCTGTTGTGAATACCTGCAATTTAATAAGTATACCACTTGAATAGTTGATTATTATGAAGTTTAATTTTCAGCTATCCTTATAAGTTAAAAAGAAATAATTACAATAGTGGTTTCATTTGCTTTGACATTGAACTAATACTATTTTAAAAATAGAATGAAATGTAAAATTGAAAATAAATCCTGCAAATGTTATTAATTCAAGTCATTTGACTCTTAAGCTTACCTATGCCCTTAACAATATTGATAAAAATTATTTGCATAAACGGATGGTTGGTAATGGGGGGGGGAATGAAAGTAGGGGGTAGGCGAAAATTTAAAGATTAATCTAGGGGTACGCGAGGGAATACAGGTTGGGAACTCCTGCCTTAGACTTTACTGATTTTTTTATCAGAGTTAAATAAACCATTCCCTTCCCAATTTTATCATGTTTTATTTGTTTAGCAGTTAAACGGTCCCGTATCAATGCTTGGCAATTAAGGCAATCCTACCTTCACTACAAGTTCAAAGCTTCAGAGGGCGCTGCCTCTTCTGTCAGTCACAATCAGTTACGGTTATCGTCACAAGAGCGACTACATAAGGAAATAAAAAACAGTGAATATCATAAAAAAGAAAACTCCTGAATATTCATTAGAAACTAAAATATATTAAAAATGTGATGAAAATTCCTATTTACTAGGGTATTTTAATCAACGTCTGATGCTTTTACGATTTTGTTTTAACCTCCATATTTTTGTTAAAATATTATTTATTTGCTTTTTAGAAAATTAATTTTAACATGTTTATATTTTTCTATTATTATTATTGTTTAATATATATGTAGGAATTGTATTTTCCCAGTCTAGCTTAAAAGCGTAAGTTTAATTCCTTCCTAATAATATTTTCTCGCTTTCCGTACAAGATCATTTGAATAATTGTTGTGTCAGCAGAAAGATATCGGGAGATAAAGATCACGCGCTTTCTCACGGTAATCACGTGATGCGTAGGTGTAAGCTCTCCGTTAAAAACTGAGTGTAATGTTTGAATCCAGGGGTAGACGACTTTTTGAAATCCAAAGGAACAGTCATGCGGTAGGTGAGCAATAGGGAGCTACGGGGATCTTTTCCCTGTCAGCACGGCGGCGATGGGCGATGGCTATAATTAAACCTATTAACGAGGTGTAAGTTTATATTTTACTTAATTAGCTAAGAAACTTTAAATTCCTCTTGTCTAAAATGTAAATAATCACCTGTGTAAATACTTTTCTCATTTCATATTATGTTGTTTTAATTAATAAATAATTTAGTTTTTAACACCTGTTTCTCATCCTTTATCTTTGGTGCATTTACCCCTACAGTGCCCATAAGATAATGCTTTTTCTACAACTTATGTTGGCTTAGGCCGAGATCAATAATTTTCTACATATATAAGAAATTGATTTAAACATTCAGATAGAAAAAGTATTTCTTCAAAAGAAGAAATTAAAATATTCTTAACGCGTGTGTTAGCTAGCCACTCTTTTCTAGCGATTTTAATAAGATTTTTAAAATTGCTCTTTCCAAACTATACCAATCAAAGAAATAATTAAGATAATAAATATGAACTAA
>BGPR01017213.1:18918-32150 GCA_013235015.1 Araneus ventricosus
AAACTATACCAATCAAAGAAATAATTAAGATAATAAATATGAACTAACTATTATAACCAAAAAGCAAAAATTTTAGATTTGCGCCTTAACCTTATTAAATATAAATGCATACCTGATAAAATTAATATGCATTCCTGAGCATAAATATATAACGATAAACGAAGGAAATATTTCTTCAAAAATATTCATTAATCATCAAACGAATTCTTATCCCTGTTCAAGTAGAAAATAATCTGCATTCCTAAATTTCACTTTTCTCAAATAATAACAATAATCCAGCCAAGATGATGCATAACATGCTTTATGAACAATATTTTCAGAAGTTAACTTACAAACCAGAATTTAAAAAAGAAAGAACGCTAAGAGTTCAGTATATATATTTTTATTGCATCTAACGTCATAAGAAAATATGCGGGAACTGCAATCTTATAGTGTTGATATATGCAGGGGAGTATTTAATTACCCTAATTAAACTATTTTCTTAATACGTTTAGTTAAAAATATCTGTTGAAGATTTATGTTATTTAATTAATTGCACCTAATTATCACTTCTTTATTATTAAGAACCACATAAATCTAACCATCGAATACATGCCATCTTTACCCATCGTTCATTGTAAATAAATCGTCTTTTATAAGAATAATCTTGTTTGTATTTTTGGAACTTATTTCATATTCAAGGTATGGTTACCTGTTTATAATTTATACAGCCGAAAACAAGTACCTCTTTATTTATTTATTTCACCTGGCAAATAAATATGCTAAGCAGAGAACTTTTGGAAACATCATATTTGTGTATGGTTTTTGGAATGTCTCCTCAAAGAATGAAATTCTCAAGAGACGCTTTCGAACCTTATAGTTTATGTTAAACCATATGGGAAATATTTATCAAAAAATTAAAAACTGAAAATTAAAGCATAAACTTTAAATGCGTGAGATTCTGCTTTTAGAACTTTTGCTTTCGCTCAAACGACACTGAAATATATAAAATTGCCATTTCAGTCTTTTAGAAAAACTTGCTGATGAATTTTAGCTAATTAAATTTGAATCTTATTTCATCTATAATAATAAACTGACTGAATTCTAATCATTTTCCTTATTTTGTGCTTAAACTATGTGAAATGTATTGCCAGATTTTGTTGAGGAGGAAGGAAATCTCGATATTCATTTCGAACACAATATACAACTCATGTTTTAATGGCATTTTTCTGCTTAAGACAAAGTATCGAGTAAATAAACCGTCATGAGTCTTATTATGCTGATATTTGAAGGGTTTTGATGGTATTGTTGTTTATTTTAACTGGTTTGAAATGAGAATGTGGAGACATGTTGTTTTCTAAATGGTAGGTTGGGGAGAGATGTGATATTCACACACAAAAAAAATTCAATGTAGGATTAATCTTTTTTGCTTGCTTTAGTCTGATGTTTTTCCTAATCAGATTAATTGAATTTAATTTTTTAATAACATATTTTAAAAAATAAAAATAAAGCCTTTTGAAATTTCTCTTCGGGATTAAATACTTAAATTTTTCTTTTATTATAATTAAGATGCCTAACTACAGACTTTTAGTCAAATCAACTACAGAATAACCACTCCCTATATTATCTAGTACCTTTTTCCATCGTCCAGTTTTGTAAACACGTTTCGCAGCATATGTTTTATTTTCAATTTCCAGATTTTATTGCATTTGGTGGTGGCTCAAACCCCCTCTGCTCTAGCAAATCAAGCAAAGTCCAGGAGTCAAGGGCTCATGAAAGATGAATGGCATCTTCTTCACCAACCTTGGAGAGCCTAAATAGCACTTGAAGTAGAATTCTCACTTCGATCCTATGTAGGAAGGCGGGTAGGCTGACTTCCTGGAAGAATTCCAGGAGAAACCGACTGCCAGTCCTATCAAAGTGAACAATTCGTTCTCACATCGGTCCACCAGTTTTTTGACTAATGCTGGTTAAAAGCGCAGGCTGAAGACAGAACTTATAACTTCTTCCACCGATTCATACTCCACAGCTATAACAAAGTCTTTTAGCCCACTAAGTCACTGGTGAGCGTATTCATGGTGTTTGATAAGCCGAATGAAAAATGAGATTTAAAGTTTTATTCAAAATACCAAGAGCAACTCGTATTTGCAACGATGAAGCTATCAAAATCGTTCATTTAAGAAGGAACTTTATAATGGAATAGTACTTTTACTAGCAAAACTTTACTACTAGTTTTGATAGCGAAATGTGTCTTATACTATTAAAAAGGCGGAAGCACCTGCTAAGTTCCCAAGTGCACCTTAAACCGTCTCGAAATTTTGAGAAACTTATAAATCATTTGAATCATTATTTTGCGAATAATATCCTTTAAAATTCTTATAAATAGGGCTAGAAAAGTTTTATTTTCCTTTGCAATTTTACTTCAGAGACACTCCTAAATATCCAAAGAGTCCCAGTTTACCAAAGCCTGGTTTTGTTCATCATTTGTGTCGACGGTTGGTATCATCATACGACTATCCATTCAGTCAGTGTGTTTTCTCTTTTGGTAGGAACCGTAGTTATTATAAATTATCTGACAGCAATCGTTTATTGATATGAAGATGATCAAGAAATATGATAAATGTTTAAATTTTAAATTTAATGTTATAATAAATAAAAATGTTTATTAACATAATAAAAGCAAATGTATAATAATCAACGTTGTCATAAGCAATGCAAGTGTCTTATAAGCATTCTGAATTATTTGAAACTATGTCGTATTTTTAACCCATTATAGTTTTCAGGATTTTTAAATCCGGGTCTAAGTCACTCCTACTCTAACTAAATAATTCATAATAAAATTATTAGATAATATGCTAATCAAAATTACTAATAAGTAAATTTTGCGAACATGACAGCATAAATTTATCCATATACGAAACCAAAAGTTTGCATGCCAATCGAACTCATTTCACAGATTCTAAAATTGAAATTCTTTCATCTATACTTGGCAGACATATTTCAAGCCAATTTTCCATCAGTACTGTTGACAGAAAGGTCCAATTATCAATGAATGATAATCTTTGACTAGTCAATTAACAACGGCATGTGGTCAATTCTCCAGATTGATTTATTCAAAGGCAAAGAAAAGAAATGGCAACCTAACCATATTAACCTCAATTATTACTATCCGTCGAATCTTTTTCGCCATCTACAGCAAATTTGCGTCATTAAAATCTCATCTTATGCAGATGGCCCTTGACAGATTACGTACCTAACCGATTATTACATGTAATCTTCCGAAACCAAGAACTTTCGGATTGGTTGAAATGATATGACGCTGCGAGTGACGTCATGAGATTCAGACGAAGTTCCGCTGCACGCGATTTTCTCGTACTGGATTAAAAATTGAAAAGCACTGTAACCGTAATGGCTGGAAGGTTAGTGATTACATGATGGCTTGGCAAGAAATTTCTAAGGTTATCGTGTATCACCTAGAAGATTTTTTTTTTCAAGGAAAGAGGAGAAAGCTCTGGGGATGAAATTGGATGGATGCATATAAATGTTGTTTTCGGGTTCTTTTTTGGAATCTGGGATGTAACATCAACCTAATGTGAGAATATTATATTCCATCAGAATCGCATGTTCATGTCATGAAAAATATCAAATAATCTTAATGTTTTTGAAATAAGAAAAGGAATTTTGTAAACTTGTTTGATGCTAAAAAGGTATGGTTGCGAAATAAAAACATGGGCATGAAAATGCATGCGTATAAATGCAATTAAAATATTTTATGGTTTCGAGATTAAAGTTTTTATTTTAAAATGTGCTATAATAAACATTGATTTAACTGAAATTTTAGTTAATTGCGCTTTTCTAAATGTTTCAGCTGAACTATTAACCATTTCTTCGTTCTTTTATTATTGATTGATTGAACAACTGTAAAAATGTTTAATTTTATTATCAAATATTTTGCTATTTTTTATTGCCTAAAATTTTAATACTAACTGGTATCCATCATTCTTTTTATTAAAATAATACAATTCTATTTAATTAGGTCAATTTCGTTAGTTTTGAAAATTATTATGCTTGTCATTCTTCTGAAAATTGCTGTGTATTGTTAAAACTATAATATATTTGAACCAGCATTCTTAAAATGTACAGTGGGAAAAAGCATCCTTCCTATACAATTAATTAAAGTATCCTTCCTATATAATTAATTAAAGTATCCTTCTTATACAATTAATTAAAGTATCCTTCCGATACAATTAATTAAAGCATCCTTCCTATACAATTAATTAAAGTATCCTTCCTATACAATTAATTAAAGTATCCTTCCTATACAATTAATTAAAATATCCTTCCTATACAATTAATTAAAGTATCCTTCCTATTTTAGAAGATTTCAAAAAAATTCAAGGTTGAATTTCGAAGCATCAAAAATAAATCCTAGTCGTCATAATTATCTATATATGCATACAGTATAAAAATTTAAATAAGTATGTACTTTTAATGTGATCTAATCCATAATTATCTAAATAGATGTATGATTATGATTTTCAGGTCCAAGACAGAAGAAGTCACTTTGGGTTTATTTTCAGTGTTTTAATGCGATTTTATTTTACAATTCTTATACATTATAAAACACTTGAAAACATTTTTTTCCCACTTGTCAACACATTCCCTGCGGTGAGCGTCCCGGGATGCTTTTTGTTGTCTTTGGAAACAAGAGCGTGTAAAGACACGCTCTCCTGTCCTTCTACCAGTACGGCACGCGTTCCGGCAAGCTCGCCGTACCAGGTTAAAGAGCAGGGGAGCGCGCCAAGACGCGCGCCATCTCCGAGAAAGGTAATGCCGGCACGCGAATCTGATAAGCTGATGACTAATTAATTGCCTCAGATGCTTTATTGATCTAAAGTTCGAAGATTATGAAGATGACACTAGTTCATTTATATATTAGTAATAATATGAAAATGTGTTCTGGGTGCTTAGGCCTGTTGTCATGATGGAAGATAAAAGGTAATTCCATTGGAAGAATTGAAACGTACTGCAATAAATATTTTTTGAGAATACTTAAATAAATACATTTGGAATATTAAATGTTGTAATGACTTGCAGCTTTCCCATTCCAGAAAAAATTATACACAACTGAATTTATCACCGTCCAAATAAGTTCCTGGTAATATGGAAAACTGGGTATTTTCATCAGGAATATACATTGTGTAATGACTTGCATCACATTATCAAATAATTTTTCAGACGATAAATAATGTTTATTTTATGGAAGATTTTAGATTTTAGCTAATTTACGAGAACTTTTTTTGCCTATTGTATGCTTTTGGCAAAATGAGATATAGTGAAAATTCGAATATATTTTTTACCCTCTTTACCTTAGTTTATGTTGCATGAAATGATTCAATTGACATTTGGATATTTATGACAATTGTTGGTAACTGTTACACAAATATATAACTCACAGTTAGTAATTGGTATGCATCATGACTGTAATTGAATTTTTATGCGTCGAGATTTAACTATGTTCATTCTAGAAACTCTTCGCATATCTTTCCAATTATTGACTTTTAGAACTTTCTGAAATGCATACCACCGTAATGAGACGTTTTTATGTTTGCTAATTTTTACACTAAATGGCTTTGAGTACGTATACTTTAATTTTAAACATAAGCGAATTATCAATATTGTTGATTATTATAGAAAAAAAAACTTTAATTCCAGTTCCTTAAGGATCATACCAAAGAATTAAAAAAAAAAATTCATGCGCAGTTAGTGGAAAGATTCCTTTTTCGTTAATATTGGGTTTATGGGATGTTTTTTTTTCAAATACTATACGATAAAAGTTTTATGTTTGCTTTTGAAAAAAATATTCAAATAAATATGTCAATTTACCAAGAAAAATAAATAACTTCACTGTGATATCATGCTTTCTTTATTTCATTTCAGGTATAAGTCATTTATAATATATCTCTCTATAAAAGCAGGTTATGATAAAGTAAAGGAAATTAATACATTTTCACACACACAAAAACATATCATATGATTCAGGTTTAATACTGAGCAATACAATTAAGCAGACCCATTATTCTATGTGTTTCATTGATTTAATTTAGATGAAAAGAATTAAACAAGAAAAAATATTGCTGTTATTTCGTCATAATCAATATACAAATTGATTGTACTCAAAACTTTTGCTAGTAAAAAGTGTCGGCAGAAGAATTACAAATTAAAATAAACAGTTGTAAGAAAGAGAATGTTTTTAATACATAATTTCAATATTTAAATTGCCGTAATTGCCAGTTTAGAAACAAAACTACAAATAAATAATATAATTCAAACCTTTACAATGAATTTTTTAATGCATATAATTAAAACAGAATAATGATAAATGTATGTTAGACTGGCCAGCAAAACGACCCTATTTAAATTCAAATGAGAACAATATGGATGTTTTGATGAGTAATTTTAATTTAACAGGAATAAAATGATACAAATAGCTGAATGAAAAAAAATTAACAACATCACATTATATAAATCATGAAGTGAAATCGATTTCTTTTGTCTAAGATTCACACATATAGGAACATATTAAATCATAGTTGTTTATCTGAAAGTTTGTTCAAATACTTCACAATTATTTACACAAACAATTTATTTATTTTTATTTTGACAAAATTTTATACGTTTCAGTTTCAAATTTATTTACATGACTTTTTCTCTGCCCTGCACTGATTAATAATTGTATTGCATCTATATTCAAATGTAAATAAGAAAGAAAAATCCACACATAGCAATATTTGAATAAAATATATGGCTTAATTTAAAGGCTGAATTTATTTTCATAAATATTGCACACTATGTGAAACAGACAGTCAATGTAAATGACTAGTAGAATGAACGAAAAACGGGACAGAAATAAAACGATTGAGGATATATTTTAAATTGTCAAGAGAAGGTTTGTGTTAAAGGATCTTTTTGGAAAACTACTGAAATAAAATTTCAAACGAATTTGTTAAACAGACCTTTTTTAAATTTTTTCTGGTTTATATTATCATATGATAACTAGCAATACTGCAAGTAAGTTTGAGAAAAAAATAAAATAGCTGATGTCGCTAATCTGATAAGTCCTTTTTTACAAAGAAATGTTCCGCAATGTATTACTCTCGGTCTCTGTTTCAATCTTTTTCCATCCAAGAAACTTTTTTTTATCTAAGTAAATATTACACATAACAGTCTTAAGTAGTAGAACCACAATTGTACTTATAATAAACATAATTCTAATGAAGTGACGATTCAGGAATCAACAGTTACCCCATACCTTCCAGGATATCATTTCCAATGTTACACTCAATTGTCCCTATCAGAAAAAAAAAGAATAAGCAACAAAAACTGTCTATTACCTACCATTTTTTAAAAAAAAGAAGACAAAAATATAAATTTATTAACTAAATAATTTAAAATCACAAAAAAGGATTTTAAAAAATACTAGCAATCAGTTTCTTTTAATCCAAGGAATATTTCTTCTAAAGTCTTATATTCTTAAAGCAAGTCTTTTTGCAAAGACACTAATTTATATCTAACATAATTCGGAGGAGGACAGGCAGCGATTTGAAAAAAAAATCACGAGGAAATAGCGATTCGAACATGAGTAATTCATCTCCTTCTAGAACACAATGTCCAATGACAGAAGTGAATGTGGCTCTATTGCCAACATCATGAAAGAAATAGAATAAACAATCATCTACTGAAAGAGTCTAAACCAAAAAGCAGACAAAAAAGACTAAAATTACTAATTGAATATTTTGATATCATAAAAATCATTAACAAGTCGAAAATTTAAAGATACTAACATTTTCTATCAAAATTTCGTTAAATTAAACTTTTACTCAGAAAGCAAATCAGTACAATGAAAATGGAAGTCATACAAGTCTCAAGCTACGAGTTCTGTTTTCTTATTTCGTCAACGATATAAATATTTATAAAGTGAAGAATTTAACAAAAAAAGTAAAAGATTCTGAAGATGGAAAAAATGATTGAAGTAATAAAAATCATTAACAATCAAAAATACTACCATTTTCTACCAAAACCTCGTTAAATTAAACTCTTATTAAATAACAGCAAATCATTACAGAGATTTATAGAGTCTTACAAATGTCTCAAAATATTTGTTCTGTTTTCTCATTTCCTCAACAATATAAATATTACAAAATGGAAGAAATTCTCAAAAAAGAAGAAAGGACCCTGAAGAATGAGAAACGATTAAAACTATTTCCAACAATGAAAGTAGCCCCACATTTCTTTGGCGGGTTTTATCGGAGTTAGGAAAAACAGAGAATAGAAAAAACAAGGAATGGCAGTCAGTCAATGTGGTATTTTTAGAAGAACAATAACAATCAAGAGAAAATGGCAGCTGCTAGTGCAGCTATTAGTATGGTGAGCCATATGTTGAAAGTCGAAGATCGACTACTGTTGTCAGGTTGTTCCGCTGTACTGGACATAAGGTAACGCAGGTGCTTTTCCTGGAGGATGAAGTTTTCTCGGCTTGGAGTTTCGGCTGCAAAAGAACAAAAACATAAATGGCAGAAAGAAAATATTAAGTGCGAAAAAGCTGAACTCGCTTAGAATTATTCGAAATATTCTTCCTATAGCAAATCGCTTATCTTTCACATAAAAAATTTATTATAAAAGAATCGCTTATCTTTCATATAAATTTTCAAATCTATTTCTCAATAAAAACTTTTTTTTTCATTCTTCGCCGAAAAGGCCATTCTGTATAACATTAGGAATACCAAGTCAATGATAACTCAAGCTTATAGTACAAGGAAAGTTACGTGTTGTATCATGGAAGCCAGTTAAATATTTCCGAGCAGTTAATGTACAGGTATGATTACGAAAAAATACCTCAACTATGAAATGCTTTATATATCTTGAAGAGTCCACTGTTAATGAAAATTCTTATTCGAATATATATTAATTTGGTTTGTTCTAATTAATTGGATGTAGAGCAGAATGTAACAAGACTTTTTGTTACTGAGCCGAAACAGGCCCTTATATAATCCTCTGCGATTGTTTTTCTATGGCGGATAGTATTTTTTTTCCACAACTGCGGACCAACATTAACAAATTCAATATTATTTCAACTACGGTCATCAATATCTTAACACCGAGCATGGGGTAAAGAGTGCGGTATGGTTTAGGGTATCGAGAAGCTGCCTAATTTCTCGTGGTCGTCACAGTGAGCATTTAAGCATTCGTGGTAGTTATAACTATTCATATGGCAATACTGTTCAGCAACGGATTCCGAGGCTACCACTTTTGGACGATTTTACACCAGAAAGGGGTGCCGGGCAATGAGTTATATGTGCGCATTTCCGAAGTTCTTTGTTAGATCACGTTCAGTAAAATGTAAACATCATCCTTCCATTCTTCACTTTCCCCCTTTTTTCATGAAAATAACTCCGCCCAGCGCATGCGCAAAAGCGCAGAGGGTTTCCGAATCCGTTGCTATACAATATTAATGTGCACTTCAGTTCATTGCAAAACATGCAAATATCATATAATGATATTTATCACTAATTTATATATAATACAATGATATGAACTATACGGAATACAAAATGAGAATAGCTCACGCTAATTAGACTAATTAAAACAAGTTTTCGGTAATAAAAGGCAGAACTCTCATTTATTTCAGTAAATCAATAAATCAAGCCCTTTAAAATCTGATAACCAGAAATGGTCCCATTTTGAAAAACTACACTTTAGAAAAGAACCCATCTACTCAAACATTAAACCTACTATAAAAACCTACTTCCATATGAGATGCGCATGAATTAAAAAAGGAACAATATTTTTTAGGGTAGACTTAATTTAAAGTATAAAATTATCATCAGTTGGAATTTTCTTTAAATAACAACTTGGGAAATCGATCACACATTTGTTTTCAACAAAAAATTCAAAGTTATTCCGTTCTGGTCAAGAGTTGAAAATTTATCTCCTAATCTGTAAAATCTGTCTTATGAAACTTCAAAAGAAAAGCCAAAAGTAGTATACTTGTCTTGAGAAAATAAAATTCAATTTTTTTGCAATGCATAGCAAACATTAATACTATCGACACACTATTACCATTCTAATGCCATGTTTTAATGTGCTTTTCAATAAATAAAAAAGTAAACTAAAAACAGTCCATATTTATAAAAAAAATCCATATTTCTGACTGAACTGTCAGTCCACACCAGTTCTCTGTGAAATTATACTATGAATAACTTTACCCATCGAATTTATGCTAAGTTATTCCTTCCACCAAACTCTAACGGCATCTATGGGACATTGTTGCCACAACAGGAACGAAAAATGTACGGAAAAAGTCAGACGAAATCAGCGCACGAGCAACGCGCTTTGCTACAAAGGAAATAAATAGAATCAGGAAAAGAACGACCGAGAAATAAAAAAAGAACGAAAAGCGATGTAAACCAAACGATTTTGTCAAGGCGTCTACAAAATCGCGGGCTTAAAAGAAGAATGGAAAACGTACTATGACTTTGAGCAAGACATGTTACGACTTGTTTTTACGGTTATTTATTTGCCTTTTTAAAACGAAAAATAAAATTGAAACACGGAGTAGAGAGCCACTTTTTTTTATTCTTCTCTGTCTTTTGCTTTGGTTTGCAGAGTAGGATTTGGTTGAGGGTTTTTTCTCATTTTTATTTTAGAGGAGTAGTTGATTTTGGAAAGTTCTTTCTGGTTAAAAGAGCGAGAAAAATCCATCTAGGCACGAGAAACAAAAGAATATTGAAGTTTCGAGGCGAGGTAGTTTTACCTGCAGTGATGAGATTGTAAAAATTTCAAGCGTAGAGAAACCAAGAGAGAAAGTGGAAGATATTCGGACATATAACTTTCTTAAGTCTATTACTGGAGATTTGTATGTTTTGAAATAAAATTTGCTAGTGAAATGAAAACTTGATCCTTAGCATTAACTTGCATCGAAACGTTGGCGGTAAAATAACAAGAAAGATGTTTATTTATTTATTTGTTTGTTTACAACTGGACTTCATACGAATGTTTTCATTCTGGTCTGAAGTTTTTAAATAAAGCGGCTTATTAAATTTTAAAAACCAAAAAACTTACCGAAAGAAAATAAACAAGGTTTACGCTATTCTAATAGAGTAGAACCCCGCTAATCCGAACTAATTGGGACCGGTGCCTGTTCGAATTACAAAAAATTCGGATTACCCGAAATTCCGATAAAAATAGAAAAGAAAAAGATGTGTGCTAAAAAAATGTAAGTTATAACTACTCAGTACTACTATCTCTTGAATTCTTTTATTCAAAAGCAATAGAAAGATTGTTTGTCTCCCCTTTTCATTAGAATAATGGATGTGCTCATGTATGAAGTGACCTTATCTTACAGCGAACTCAAGAAGAGATTCATTCCGTGAAACTAGTGAGCCGTGACGGCGGAGGCTAAAGAATAGGTTTTTTCTTTCTTCCTCCACGTGCAATCTCTACCGGTTCACCCCCTAATTTTCCGAGAAATGAATCATCAATTTCCTGCTAGTTCATTCTCGTACGAACACGCCTGACACGTCATTTTCAGGTAAATTTTTAAATTACATATAATTTTCGAAAATAAAATCGGTTCGGATTAACCGGAATTTCGGATTACCGGGGTTCTACTTTATTAGTTTTTAAATAAAGGTGATGAAAAACAAAGAACAAAGGCGAAACAAAGGATGGTTAGAATTAAAAAAAGTATTTAATTGGTTTTTAAATCAAGTGCAAAAATTATATAAATCAAGCAAATGGTTTAATGTACATCTGAGATGTTAATATTATATAGTTTCCCCTCAAAACCTATTCAAAAATATGCTAAATTATTTGTTAGCACATCTAACTTTTTTTGACACGAAAAGATAAGATATATTTAATGAAAGTGAGGCAGATAATCAGAAGATAAATTTCGAACATGCCCACAAAAAAATTAATTCTCTGCATTTCTCCTCCATAAATGACAGCGATTTCACCGTAATACATTGCTTAATTTTGACTGGTTTAATAGAATGATTCAATTTTCCATCGTTTTGGTTTCAAACTTATTTTCTAATGCATTACCACTTCAAATTGAGAAGGTTGTTGATAAAATAAAAACTGCTAACTCTAAATAAAGACTGATTCTAGATATCTTTAAGAACAGCAAGTAGTCGTTGCTACAAATTTGATTTCTCTTTCACTACTTTTTATTACATACCTTTTGTACTCTAACACTTGCAAGGGAAAGGGGGAGAAACTCCATAAAAGTTAATGAAAATATATGCTTTCTCGAGGTATTTTCAACGTTTATTTTATAATTATACTGAATAGTAAATAATACTTCTCAAGGGAAAGAAAACGGATTATATTTTTTAACAGTAGATCAATCGAACTCTTCATTTTGACGGATATTTCCTAATGAAATTTTAAAAAATTAAGACTTATGTTGTTTTTTGCTGACATAAGAGAACCATTAAGCAAATACCAATTCATTGGCTATTGATTACATTAATTTTGAAGTTTTGCGTATGAGGTATCCATATGCACCAAAATGCGTCAATATGACGGATTAATACAATGTTGTATTAATACATTATTACAAAATATAATTTATTTATATATATAATGTATCATATGTATATTCACAATATACCACTATACAAAAATAATAATAACATGACAAATTGGTTATTGCAATAAAAAAGAATTAGCACTATCTGCGATCATTGTAAAAAATACTTTTGTGAAAAAATGTACTCATGAAAATGGAATAATTTTGCAGGGAATGTTGTAACTAGTTTATCCTTAGGAAAGGGGGGAAATGCAAAACATTAAAAACATTTGTGTATGAATGTTATTTTTATTATTTATTTACTTAAATAATTTAAAAATAATAACAAATAAAATGTATTCCTAAATACCCATCAGCCTGGTGGATTGTGATAGAAACAGGTATGTATTCAATGCCGGAAAAATCGAGTGTTAAAAGCAACACACGCTATACAACAACAGTATCGAATAACTCAGCAATAGAAAGAATGGAATAAAATAAAAAAAATCTTTAGATTTTTTATTTTTAAACCTTTTTACTTAATATACATGAATTACATACAAAATCGTAAAATTTCAACTGCAGCATAAAATGGGTTAAAAACAACAAAAACGATGATCAACAAAATTCTAGACAGTGCATGTCTCTTATAAATCAAAGATCAAAATAACAGAAAAAC
>BGPR01017214.1:0-33024 GCA_013235015.1 Araneus ventricosus
CAGAGATAATGGATATCAAAATCTGCCGCCATCTTGGACATCATGCCTGTTTTTTAGTTATTTTTAATATCTCAAAATCTGTTCAATTTTCATATTATATATCATAATCAATTTGAAAAGCGTAAAATTCCATACAAACACAAGCTCTTGTGTTTCTTTTAGGATTCATAGTTTCCGTGATAATTGGTCTCAATTTTGTAGCCATCTTGGATTTCTCTCTCTTTTTTGTTTTTGTTTAAATATCTCGAGAACTATTCAATTTTTTATTATATGTAACATATCAAATTAAAGACAATGAAATTTTCTAATAATATTCCGTAGTATTTTTTTAGCTTCATTAGTCTTTGAGACAACTGATCTTGAATCTCGCTACAATCTTGGATTTCGTGAAATCCAAGATGGCGGCACGACCTCACGCCCCAGACCGGGGACTCTTAGTATGTACTTTAGTATCCCTTCACAAAGAAGTGTACCAGTTTCCAAAACTATGCAATTTAATGTTTTTTTTCAAACCCTTCATTGACTGGACTGTCAACTAAGATTTTTTTTATAAATTTATCCACTTTGAGACCATTTATCTCAAAAACTTCTAAAGCTGGAAGAGAAATCAAAGCATCCATTTGTAGGGAATGGTACTCTCTTTAATTTGTTCAATCATATATAATTTGAATCTTGAATAGTTTTAGATATTATTATATTTATTTTTTAATTCAAGAAAAAGTGTGAAAAGGAGGAGGGAATTCTAGATGTCGGCAACCTTTGAGACCCATTATAAAGTAAAGGTGTGTATTTTTAGGGAATTGTACGTTCTATAATTTTTTAAATCACATGTATTTAGAAAATTGAATAGTTTTCGAGATTTTTTTAGGAAAACTTAAAAGGGGGGAGGGCTGAAATCCAAGAGCTCACCCCCCAGGACCGGGGACATTTATATGTTCATCATAAGCCCCTCACAAACATGTGTATTAATTTTCAAAACTATATTATTTAATGTTTTTTTTTACTCCGATTTTGGACCTTTGTTTACTAGAGTAATTAATTTTATACTTTTCAAATAATACTAAAATTAGTTTTCATTCTTGATGAAGAAATTTTGTTTTCTTACGTGTCTCTTATTACTATTATGAAATAACTTAGAACTGCCATAGTAAAATCGAATCAAATTATTGTGTCGTAAAAAGTACGACACTCGGCTAATCGTGTAAAAAATTGTAGCGTTCCCGCTGGTAGGTTAAGTTTAGTTTCGCAGGTAAAACGCTATGTAATAACTTTTCTTGTCAGAATTAATTCCAAGACGACAGTTGTTCGACAGATCTTTCAAATAATTAAATAGAAAAATGAATTAAAATTTTATAAGCAATGTTTATTTTTGAGCGAAATCTTCCTTCAAGTTTATACACTTCGACCATTGATGTTCGAGCTTTCTACCACGCCCATGTTGTATGATTTGTCTAAGTCTCCATAGCAGGCATTTGTTCCGACAGTCACCTCATCGTTCGTTGCAAATTCCATTCCAGTCAACCATTTTCTCTTATGTGGAAAGAAGTTGTAATCCGAAGTACCCAAATCTCTAGAACAAGAAGCAAGAGGAAGAACGTGATAGCGTAAATCATGTGATCTGCTTATGGTGAGCTTTATTTTTCAGAAGTGTGAGCTGGTGCAAATCGTGGTTAAAAAGAATCTTCTTTTCTGTTAAAAGAGATTTTTTTTCTATATTTCTTTGAATGCATAATGCAGGGAAAAAATATAATATAAACTGGTGATTGTTTTTCCTTTTTGCAATGTCTTAGAACACCTCGGCTATAAACTTTCCAGATAAAGGAGTGGTTTTGGAATTTTAGCGAACATATTATCCGTTTGTAACCCATTGTTTTTCTACTACTTTCTCTCAGGCTGATAATGTAAATCCAAATTTCATCCTGCGTTACAAAAAAACATTTGCGTGTTTTGTTTCTGAAACGTAATGAAGAAGTCGGGGATTTTATACACATAGCAACCAAAGTATCATACATACATAATTTAGAAATATATAATAGGGGAAGGTTGCAGAATTTGGATTACCTGGACAGCTTTTAATGTTGACTGATAAAGAATAATTTTAAATAAAAACAAGTAGGTAAATTTTTGTTGTTTATTTACCTTCAAAAGGATATAATTAAATTTTTATGAAATGCAATTTAATGCAAGAAAAAGAAACCAGCTATAAAATTATGTCATCGGCCCAATTAAGGAAACTGCCTTCCTAAATTGGACCACTGATTTCCCAGTTTTGGTAAAAAAATTTTATGAAAAACGTAAACTAAAATATTTGTTGATTCTCAAATTCTCATCAGCTCACAATGTATGACATTTTACGCACTATATCTATTCATTTCTTTTCTTTTTTTCCTCACTAATGATACGAAATGACGTAAGCTTGGTTTTTGCTATTTTTTGAACTAGCATTTGATGCCATTAATGACCTTTTATGATTTCTCTTATAACTGCTTTGGCTTATTTACTTTCAATTTATAACTATTCAGTAATTATAACTACCTTTTGGCAATTCCTCTGGTTCGAAACCATAGTAATATTGATCTCAACTGTACAATTTAGGCAACGGTTTGCGGTAAAATTTGGAAACCTTTCCTCAAGAACCAAAAAAGATTCCCCTAAATTTACTTTTAAGCTATGTTTCAAAAATTATCACAGCAAATAGTAGCCAAACAAGTTTCCTATTCAAAGATATAATAAGATTGTTTATTTTGTTACTTCTTTTAATTCAGTGTAAGGAAAACAATCTATTGTTAAAATATTTAAATGTTGATCTCTAAATCCAAACACTTGTTCTCAAAATGTGAACAGCTAGTGATTTCATTTAAAAATGATTTCAAAACTATATTTACATCGCTTGAAAATAATTAGCATATCTTTCAATAACACTGGGGAACAAAAGAAACTTTTTCATTTGAAAAGGAAATTTAATATTTTTTAGGGTATCTTGTGGCTGATGATTTTAAGACTAATTTTACTCATGTCGAATTTATTACAGCTTTTTAAAAAATGCATATTTCCAAAATTCCAATCGTGTCTGCGGTAGGGTAGGTAGTACCTATATACATACAAGTAATTAAAAAAATCGTACCGGTATACAGAGAGAAAATTTGCGAATTTATGAGAAATTAAATTCGTAAAAAAAATGTCTAATGTCAATGATATCTACAGATACGGCTTGAGCCTTAAAATTTCTAAAAAGTAGCGAAATTAGTCTGTTTTTCAATAATTACACTGGACAACAACCCTTTTGTTGCCCGTATGATTTTAGCTAATTCTTATGTACTTTCACGCTCTGAATTCGAAAAACCAATCTGAATTTGTCTATCACCCTCCAATTTTATGCAACATGAACTCTCACTAAAACCTTTGTCCACTCCCTTGTATTTGATTCAATGTCGTAGCCAGGATATTTTTGTTGCTTTTGAAATTTTAACTGATAATGGTGTTTTTATGGTCACTGAACCCGAATATAATCTCGAAAAACCTTTATAACACACTGTTTTTCAGCAACACTACTCGTAATTGCTTTCAAGTACATAGAAAATATCATTGAAACATGTCGGATCTTGTGTCAAAAATACTTTCTGAAAAAAATAATTGCCGGCCAAGAAGATAATGTTTGGGTTTGAAATGCTCTTACAAATATAATTTTCATAAAGAAAAGGCTGTATGTCAAAAATTATAACAGGCGTTTTTGGATCGAGAGTCCTGCAACGTAAATACGATTCACTGCATGAGCCACTTTGTAAGGACAAATGTTTCTGTTTGGCAGCACGTGGAAGCTTTTGTCAAGATGGTGATGTCATATTTTGTGATGATGTTGACTCGTCGTTTAAGGCTGTAGAACTACAACATAACCCTCAAGAATGATGTTTGTTTATAGACTCTTCAAAGATCAACTTAAAAGTAGTTCTGTTACACAATGGTAACCATCACCCTTCAATTCCTGTAGAATGTAGCCGTTCGTATGAAAGAAACATACGAAACCTTGAAGCATATGTTGTCCAGTATTGAGTACAGCAAGCATTCTTGGCATATACGCGCCGACTTGAAAGTGATTGCCGTCTTAGTTGGATCGCAAGCAGACTATACCAAGAATTTTTTTTTTGCTTTCTGTGCCAGTGAGACAGTACGGACAGAAAAAAAGCACTACATCAAGAAAGTGTGGCCCAAGCGACAATTCCTCATGCCGGGTGTGAAGAATGAAAAGAACGAACCACTATCTGCCTCAGAAAAAATTCTCTTGCCTCCATTGCACATCAAATTAGGTTTGATGAAGAATTTTGTTAAAGCGATGGATTGTGGAGGAAGTGGATTTCAGTACTTGCGTCTGAAGTTTCCAAAAGTGAGTGAAACAAAAATTAAGGAAGGCATATTTGTTGGGCCTCAGTTTAGACAACTAATGAAATCCGGTGTTTGAAAGAAAGCTGACTAAGAATGAATCCCCAGCATGGACATCGTTTAAGGAGTTAGAAAAAAAATTCTTCGGAAATCACAAAGCGGAAAACTAAGGCAAATCGTCAATAACTTTCTTAAAGGTCTACAAAACCATGGGATGCAACATGTCATTGAAAATCCATTTCTTGCGCTCTCACTTAGAATTCTACCTTGAAAACCGTGGATCAGTAAGCGACGAGCATGGTGAACAGTTCCATCAGGCTATCTCGAATATGGGAGCTCGTTACCAAGGGAAATGGAAACCCAAAATATTAGCAGACTATTTTTGGACATTTAAAATGGATATTCCTCAAGCCAAGCACAGTCGATAGGCCAAATACACAAGAAAGTGAAGGTTTGTAAAATTTTAATATGCCTGTGTAAATATTGCAAGCTGAATATGATTTCCTAATGTATATAATAAGAGTTACTACGTTGCTCAAACACTATGGGTGATTGAAAAAAACGGTTAACAGATTCAAAATCAGGGCACAAAAATACATAGGTATAAACCTTTCTTTCTCAAGCAACATGAAAAAAATTTTTTTTGGTTGTCCAGTGTTATTAAACTATTAAAAAATTTTGAAGTTAAGTACTAAAGTTCTTAAGAGTATCCATATCCTGATCACAACAAATTGCACATAACACAAAACAAACATATTTGGACTAAAGTAACTGCATAAAATGAATGAAATTATAAACACACGAAATTTTAGATACAAACCTTAAGAAATGAAATGAACAACAATAAAAAAATCATATCGCCATGGGCTTGTATTTTGTCCCACAAAGGTGGAATGGGGCCAGAACTTAAACATAAAACATTGGAATCCCAATTCCGTTTTGATTTCTTCACAGCAAATGACGCATTCTTCATTATCGAGGTCCTCTGGTTCCAAATTGTCATCAGCGTCGAGGAAATTCAACTGAATGAATTTAGACTTCAGATTCAGATCACTAGAAGTCCAGGTGTCGCTTAGCTACATTCTTCTCTTTTTCTAAAAATTTTAACAAGTCTGTTGCGTTTAGTTTTATTAACTTCAGCCACCTTCAAATGTCACAGCTTTTGTTTATCTTCTTTTTTCCCTTTCTCCTTTTTTACTGAGATGCTAATTTTTCACGGGAGTTCTATTAAGGTGCATGAAGGGCAAGTGGCAGTCAGGTAGCAGGGCGAACTCATGAATTAGCGAGGAGGGGTTCATCATCTCACTCTACATCCAATTCGTCAACTTAACCGAATTCACATTTTTATTTGAGGAAAAAAGAAAGACACGAATATTACATATTTACGAATATTACGAATATTACATATTTAAACTAAAAGTATTTACTTCCTGAAAGCTATCCCTTACCAAGCAGCAACCAAAATTTGGGTAAGAATATCTCATAAACACAATACCGCTTACTGTGATTCAAACTAACAACCGGGTGAAATATTGTGGTTTAACACGGGTAGCTATTTGCTTTAGGTCTCTGATGAGGCAGAATCGGGTCATTTATCAATGACAATTTTAGATCAAAACCCATTTCGTCATCTTACACTCTTCGTCGTCTTACTCGAATATCCCTTATAACTAAGAATACTACATTTTTGAATATCTAGGTGTAACTTGTTGTGTGTGCACTACTTAAAAAGATAATCAAGATCTCTTCGTAAAAGAACAGCGTCTAAATTGGAACGTATTGAACTAAACAATTTCAAATCGTTAGCAAATAAAAGATTCTCAGAGTACTTAAAAACACAAATAAGGTCATTAATGAATGAAATAAAAAGCATAAGTAAAAGATTAGAACCCTGTGGGGCACCGGAATTACTAGAAAACTCAGGTGAAACAGCATAATTTAAAAAAAACATAGATTGTCCGATTACATAAAAAAGAATGAAGTCAATCAGTCAGGTTTACATGGAAAACCAATACTATGTAACTTATTTAAAAGAATGACGACACAAATACACACACATAGATAGAGTCAAATGCCTTAGAAAAGTCGATGTAAATAACATCAAGTTGTGAGGCAATTTCAAATGAAAAATAATCTTATTTGTCAAGCAGAATAAATTAGAGGATGATGAGCATTTAGGAATGAACCCGTGTTGAGATGAGGAAATGTGGTTTTAAACTTGGTGGAAAAATCTTTTATAGATTACACTTTCTGAACTCTTAGGCATAGTACTTAAAATAGCAATGGGTCGATAATTTTTACAATCCCATGCATCGCCTTTTTTAAAACAGGAATAATCCTTGTTTGCTTCCAGACATGAGGAAATACATTTGTTCTCAACGACAGGTTGCACAAAATAGAAACGGGATAAATGAAAAACTCTGCGCATTCCTTAATAATAAAAGAATTTTATCCACAAAAATTAGAAAAGATTTTAACTCCCTGATCGTACATCATCATAAAACCGCTGTCTAATTTAACAAGATCACCGACACAGTTGCTCTTGAACTCGTCATTTTTGTCATAGTCTGTGGTAAGTTTGAAAACAGATTTAAAAAGGCCAGCAAAAGCATTTGCTATATCTCCATCATTTTCTTAACTCACGTTATTTCAGTATAGACTTTTAGGTGTGTACTGATGTTTTTATTATTAAAATAAAACCAAATGTTTTTAGGATTCGAAATTAGATCATTTTCCGTGAAATGCATATATGTGTTATTATAATTTTGGATATTATACTAACCATCCGGAATAAATATCCGGAAAGTTCTAAATTCATAAGCTGAATCATGTTTTTCACCTTTTAAAGCTAATCTACGGACCAAGGCTTTCCTTTTCAACAATCTCCTAGTTTCAATAGAGTCTGAGAAGGGAGGATATGCTTATTCCTCTTATTGAGGTGGACAACAACAAAACATATGGAAACTGACAGGGCAAGGTGATGTTTGTCCTCGGGAACCAAAGGACTACCACAGTACCAGACAGAAATATGACTAAAATCAATATCAGTTAAAATAAAACCAAGAAATGTATTATTACACTAAAGAGTATTGTTAAATTATCCTAAATTATAAAGATTCATAAAATTGGATAATTCATTTACAATTGGGTTCTTGTGATCACCAAACTCATCATATATAGATAAATTGAAATCACCACAGATGAAAATATAATCAACAAATCCAAATCATTCAAAACATTCAAAAAATTCTACATACATGTAGGCACGAGAGTAAGGCGGAGACTTAACAACGTAAACAAGCATTTTTTGCTTCTGACTTAATTTGATTGAAATCCAGACAGCTTCGAGATACAATCCAGCAAATCCAAAATACAGGGAGACAAACACTTTTTGATAGCTATAAGAAAACCACTTCCACCTCTGCAGGAATTGGTTGAGGAACCATAGTCACTTCGGAATACGAGGTGTCTATCGTCGAAAAGTTCCAAGGTATCAACATCTTCAGGTAGCCATGTCTCGGTAATTGAAATAACATCTTGATCGTCAGAAGCCACAGAGCTGAAAAAATCAGTAGTTTTCAGTGCGCTGACCACGTACGTTTCGATAAAAGAAAGAAAGTCATTTCGAGACTGTGGCGTTGCAGAATTCGAATCAGGAAGATTGTTGATGTCTCCCATAGTTTTTCTCTGGTACTTGAAAAACCTATTTATCGCCAGAGCCAATTTTGGTTTTGGTTCGACTACTGTTGAAGTCTGTTCTAAATGCTTAGAAATGAATCAGGGAATCAAAGCAGCTAAGATTGAAGCAGACATTTATAATTGAATCCACGCTGCATAAAAAGCGAACTGCAGGTTTTCTCTCAGAATATTATGGATGGGGGGCCTAATTATCTCACACTTTGATTGCCGAAAAACGTTTCCTAGCAAAAATCTTTGTCGTGTTGGCAAATTATAGTAGGTAGCTTTGTCTGTATAACTCTACCATCGTACACGTCTCATAGGAGGATCCCGTGACCAACAATAAAGAATACATATACACTTGATGGAACATAAAGTCCCTAAAGCTTCCAATGAAATTTCTTCAATTTTGTTTCACAGGCTGCAGAATACGGATTTCATAGGTGTTAAGGTCCTGATATGTATAGCTGATAGGTGTGGAGGCCGAAGCAATAAAAGCACATTGATGATCATGCTTTAATGTTGTTGGCCAAGCATCCTCCCAGCCACCTAAGAAGATAGAGTTCCCATAACAGAACGTTCTTTTATTCTACCATATCGCGTTCTTGCACGAATTGGAAAGAAAATAGAAATAAAAATGAGTTCATCGTTCAGAATAAATTCTTTCAGAAAATGGGACAGTTTAAACGTTAGAGAGAGATTATCTCGATTATCATTGGACGAAATTCAGCAGCATTTTCATAAAACAATCTGCAAGACGGCATTTGAAATTCTTCCGGACAAGCAATTTTTATAACGAAACAAAATAATAAAATATTAGTGAAAGGTTAATATCTTCATAGTTCTGAGGCAGATGAGAGAAAATAAGTTGTGAAGAGAAGGTAAAGTATCAAGACCAGTAAGCTTAGAGTCGTGATTCCAGGCTTAATCGGGAACCTCTGAACTTTGTCTTATTGTACACAATTACTGACGATGTATTCTGAAACAAATTGAGAGAGTAGTTTTTATGCAGAAACATTTTACACTCAGAAGTTCTAGGACAGGAATAGTGAGAAGAAGATCTTAAATGAAGACAAAGAGAAAATTTGTGCGACCTTGCAGAAAATGCGGCTATGAAAATATGATTTTTTTACGATTGAATCTATATTTATGGTAAAAATATTTGCCACTTTTTCAAATAATAATTTGCATACATTATGTCTTGTGTTTTCAATAAAATTTCCGCGTTTTTTGCATTTCAGAGTGTTGCAAAACTGGACATCTCCAGAAGTAAAGTTTAAAATAACTGCCGCCCTGATTCATTAAAATAAATGTTATTCTGATTCACACTGCCCAAATGCTGTCGGGCTTCATAGGCCCTGGATCCTTCTTTCATAACAACATGCATTGAAATTTACATTTTATTTAATAGGAAACATTTCTGGTGGTAGTGTACAGAGTATTAAGTATTAGAAAAATTATTTTCGGAAAAATCTCTTTTGGGTTGTGCATTTAAATGAAAAAGATCAATGAATGCTTGTACTTCCAAAGTATTTATGAAACGATTGGCTTTATCGTCCAAAATTACCCGAATTCTTCTGTATATTGGCATTAATACATTTCTCTCACATCGATAAACATTTCAAAGAAGTTTGAACCCATTATACAATTTTTGCTTCATCAAAATACTCGATTAATCTTATCACGATGTTGTGTGAAAGTTCTCATATTTTTGAGAAGTTCCATTTTACATCATTTTTTAATTGAAGCCATTTTACCATTTACTACAACATTTTAACTCCAGATTTCTAAATTCAAAAATATAGGATCAATTGTCTAATTCCTTTCAGAATTCGACTTATGATCCGTAGTTCAACATCATCAATTTCTTTATTTTCGTCTGTAATCGATTCTTATTTAGCTGGTATTTCAGGTAATACCGTTGCTAGTCTTGACATTTCATATTTGTAATTCGAAGAGAGATAAATTGCCTCGATCCATCTGTTTTATTTAGTATCCAACATCATCGGCTTGAGATAAAAAAAAATGAGGAGAAATTCGTTAAATACCTGAGGTCAGAAAGTAAATGGCCTATAAAGCAGCTACTGTGAATCTGGAAGTTTTTCGTTGAGGGGTTAATTTTCTGTACTAAATGTTTGCTACCTCCCTGGTTAAAAGAAGCAAAATGCCATATAATGTTTCGACACTGTAGATATAAACATTAAGATTCTCAAGCATTATTACAGTTCGAAAGGATTTTTCGGTTTCATAATTAGTATCGGGTTAAGTTCAAATGTGAAATAGTTAAACCATTGCGAAAACTACTATGGCATCGCTTAAAGAATCAATGAAATTTCGTCCAATTGTGCTGTGGAAAGGGACCGTTTAGATATATGGTGTCCAGTACCAGTACAATCTTCAGACGAATCCAAATTCTTGTTAATCATCACTGACGATTATTTTTCTTCATTTCATTTTCATTACAGAGTAATCTAATACAGGAATTAATCTATCAAGGTTCGGGAAACAAATATAATGCATATTTTATGAAATTATACCACATGATAAGCATTTTGAAATGCTACAGCAATACTACAAAAATAAAAAAATTATTATTTCATATACAAAAGCAAAATAATATTTTAAAATATTACAAATTAGTAATTCATTTAAATCTGATTTGTTGAATGTTTTGAAAAGAAAAAATTAACTGACTGTTCTTATATCGAAGATCTTGAATAATATGTATTCTGAAGAGAACATCGATTTTTTTCCTGACGTACTTGTCATAATTCCACAATTTAATAAATAAAAAAAATAAAGGTATGCAGAATGTATACTATGGAAAAGAAAATTTCATTTATAAATACCAAAGATCCAACATGGTGTCATTTCGGTCGGGTTTCTTTGGAAATGATAGGATTCGAAGTAGCTAATTCCGATTTCCCAAAGTGGGGGTGCTGCAATCGTTTATGACATGCATGCGTAAATCCTCATGAGTCCTTTCCTCCTTAGTTATCTTAACATGTCCAAAATAATACCTAGCTTGAGTCGTCTTAAGAATGATATATTTTTGTCAAATATGGAGCTATGTGAAATGTATTGCGACATTGAAGTTTTCTTATTACATACGAAACAAATGGTTTAACACTAATTTTCATTTAGCAGCCCAGAAATAAAACTTCAGGCTTTATATAAAAGAAACGTAAACGAGTATATAAAATATTGTTTGCAAAGAACTTTAAAATTTTATATAGATAATTTTTTTTTATATTAAAAGTGGTAATACTTATTTTTCAAATTTCAAAATCTTAATTCCAAACTACACAAAAAATAAATTCTCATTTTGTCTTGAATATTATTTCTTCCCTTTTATAAAGCCATCTAAACACTTAATTCTTCCCAGATATAAATACAGAGTGTACAAACAATCCGTAGACATGTCAAGAAAGCATAAAATATAAGCCGATTTTAAAGTGGGTCACTTCATGCACATTGTTTGGTTTTTCTTGGCATAGAAAAAAAATTTAGTAGAATAACTTCCCTTCAAGCGGCACTATAAGGAGCAACTACCCAAAGAAATCAAATTACTCTGTGATTAATAAACCTGCAGTACCCAACAATTCAATTTATGATTACTTTAATTGCGTTCCAAGCAGTTTATCATTGTCCGGTTCATGCCCAAGACTGTGGTATTTTTAACCAATCTCTAATAGTCTATCTCTATACCAGTCTCTAATAGTCTTGAGCTTCTACAGGCAGAGTATGGCTTCTGTAAAATCTTATCATCTTCTACATTCCAGTGCTTCCACACCACCATGTTATTAATACCGCTCATTAAGATTCTACCGTATGGGCTTCATAAAGGCAGTTGAAAACTATCGGGAGCATGTTTGTACTTGTCAAAGCAACATCGAAGAAGAGTTGGTGATAAAGCAGAAAGGCTAATAGGTTGTGCAACACGTGCCATGTGATTTGATATTTCTATGGCCGGAATAAGGCGAAATTTCAATTACAAACATATGAAATTTGATGAGGGAAAAGTTGTATATGTTAATGATGTCGCATCATAAATTTAAAGATGTATGTTGAAAACTGAGAGAAATAGCCTCAAGTTATGTATGAAGGTGGATCTAATTCAGATGTTTTTGAATTACAAATTGATATTTCCATAAATCTGATAAAGATAGGATCTCAACAGGAGATACTTATGAAGGGGGTCAGTAGAAAGAACGAATGAAGTCCGCTGTTGTTTTCTAGAGAAAAGAATTAGACTTCTTATCTTAAATGCCATAGAAAAATACTGTAAAAATAAATATCTGTGTTTTAATACAGGTGATTTTCATTGTAAAACTATATAGGTCAATTTGGGAGATGAAACCTCTAACAGTTACTGGAGACATCAATCAAGAGTGACAGTGAGAAGGGAAAGAAACATTGTTAAAAAGATAAGATTGCTCCACACCGTTTACCGACTTTATTGAAAAAGGAGAAGGAAATTATCAAACCACTTTTTTTTGCGCTCCTTTGTCGTCTAGCAGTTTGCATGACGGGCCGTCTTGACCGTTACGGCCGTCAGAGGGTTAAATACATCTTATGAAAATTTTCCGCAAGACAAGAAATTTTCACTCATTTTTGAAGTAGTAAAACATATGATGATATGTTATAACAATAGTTTTATATCATTAATCCGATGAGAGTTTTTAAGAATCAGGTCTTCAGAAAGATATGTTTCTGTTCTGAAATGGCAAGTTGAAAAATCGAATTTTCGAAAGAAAAGCCAACCATTTTTTGTATTTCGCTATTGTTGTAAGCAGATATCCTGAATTTTTTACTTCATTGTATGAAATTTTTCGCATTTAAAAAGGAAAGGTATTGAACCCAATGTTGTCAAAAAATACAAGGATGAAAACTCTATTAATTACAATTCCAGGTGTTTTATAATATAAAATGTGTATCGACTCAGTAAGACCATTCATAAATGGAAATAAAGCAGTGATAGTAGAAATATTATATACTGATAAAAAAAATGCAGAAATAAAGCGTAACAAAGAAAGGAATGGTATAAATCATTCTAATTTTATGTTGTGTCATCGGGCAATTAATCTTAACACCATGTAAATATTTCGTTAAAACTGTTAATGAATTTAATCTCATTAATTTACCTCATAAAACAAAACTGACGATTTTATTCTGGGTTTTACAAAAAAAAACTTTATCAGAAGATGCAATTGAAAGATGCAAATTGTACACAAATATAATAAAATCAGTAAATAAACATTCCATTCCTTCTCACTGCACATATACAAATAAAGTTAGAACCGAAGGTCTGCATTGATCTGCTTATTTTCATACAAGCATTATAATTAGAGAATTGTTCTAACTCAAAATCTGAATAAAACAACATTCTCTACAGCTTATTAACAGCAAAAGAGGCGTAGAAAACTGTTATTCGTGAATCAAATCACCTTTTAATATATTTCGCGAAATGCAGAAATATTAAGTAAGTGAACGATTAAAATATGAGCTTCCATATGAAGGACATTTTAAAATATTGTTATAAACATCTAATGTCGCTTTCCTGCCTCGCTAGTCTTATATTTGGGAAGGGAGTTTCACAGAGGCAAACATGGAGTGAGGGGCAGCGGCCGTTCCGGGACCCTTAAACTTGGTGACCATATATGCAACTTTTCGACTTTGGCGACAAATTGAAGATACCCGAAAATGCTATTACATTCTCGATATTTCTATTTCTATTAGGGGCCGAGATCCAGGTTGTTACTGAAAATTCTATGTGACATCACTGCCTATCAGGGAGAGTGCATTGTTATCTGTTTGCGTTGCTAATCTGTGCAATATATATTGTTCCTGTTGCCTGTCCTACGTGTTTTCCTGCATATTAGCGAATAAACCTTAATTCTGCATTATTTTGCATATTAGACTCTTTACACCATACATCCACAGAACGATTTTTGTTACAATCTTACAGTACTTTCAAAACAGGAACGAAACTTATACATATATGCACATACGAGCTCGTTTAGTAGCAAAATGGCATTTCACTTGTGAAATACAGTTTCAAACGAGCATGTAACAATCTCTCCATTTTCCAACCACGCCTCTTCATTTTCGTCATGCACACTAACTGCGATCAACTAGGCTAGTATTTATCTCTCGAGCCTTGATATAACAAAAAAATTTGAATACAAAACGGATACTGAAAAAATTTTGAAATTATTTCTTTACATAAAAGTTCTTTTTATTTTTTTAAGCGGTTCAAAAGTTGTAAATGCTCAAGAGGAAAGATAAATGAGACATTTTCAAACATGTAACGCTTAACATCACTTGCTATCAGAGAAGGGTATGCATTTTTTAAATATTAACTTTAAGACGCTCAAATTCAGAGCAGTTCTTATTCACGACAATAAAACTACATCCATTAGACTAACAAATAGCACAACATCCTAAAATTGAAAAAAAGGATCTTAATATTTTTCACTAATCCATTCAAATGTTAAGTGCTTCAACTCTAATTTTCATTTACCAGCACAGACACAGAATTTCAAGTTTAAATGCCTTCTGTTGCCTCCAGATGTAATTTTGAATGCTTATCGAATGCCTGACATGCCCTTAAAGTTTGGAAAAGTATTTTAAATATACCTGTATATGTAAAGAAAAGTGGAGATCTATAACATTTTAATGAAAAGCTTTATGACAAGCTGATTTTAGTTGCACTTCAATGTGTTGGTGCACTTCTTTTCACAATTTATTCAACTTTAGTGCAATAATAATCTAAAATTCAATATAAGGACCTATGAGTGTAATACTTCTGGAATTTAAAATTAAGTCTGTTTCTATATTTTCTGTTACACTATTTTAATGTATTAGATTCATCTATTTTGTCAGCTACACGAGGGCTATATCAGAACGGTCCTCTTTATTTTTAAAGCCACCAAGATGATTAGGACGACACCTGAATTATCAACTCGTTGTCCAGAGTTCTTATTCGTTCCAACGTGAGAGCATTAAATTCTGTATTAAATAGAACGTATAGATTGTTAATATACTTGCCATTTATCTATTTTGAGAATCAGCCCATTCATTGGATTTTATTTCTGTGGCCAGCATGACTGCCATTATCTTGTTTAACTATCTTATGTTATACTGTTGTATTATTACAATAACAGGTTTCTTCTAGGAGCACCTGAACTTGAGACCCATTGTCTCCCGCTTCTTAATGGAATTGCTTGGTTAATGACGTATTCTTCATTTGCACTTTAATTTCATCCCTTTATCAGATAGTATTTAAAATATATTATATAAAGTAGTAATTTGTCTTCCCTTTCCTATTTATGTTCTGTAGTTATTTTGTGCATATTCTCGTTCCACACTGGCAATTTTTCCATGGTAAGCGCAGGATAAAAAGCTAGGAGAGAAGAGAAGTACTTTACACCATGACGTTTGTTAGATAATTGACTTTTTTCGAAGTTTCCTATTGCATGTATTTGATGAATAAATTAAGACACACATTATGAATTGTTTATAGTTTGTCTGTCTTTATCTTATTACTAATAGAATTGCTAATGATTTTCTATCAGCTTTACTTTATTTTCTTTTTGATTTATTAATTCTGGTGCATCCTTTATGGCTCAAAATATACGGTTTTATTATGTTCGATAAATGAATACTTTTGTAGCTAGAGCAGGCTGTGTTGGAACAGCAACATTATAACTACTGCGATATACGAACCATCACTGCACTCTTCAAAATTCCTCGCCATACTAGAAATATTACATTCAGTTATAAATAGCATTGTTACACCATTAGTTTCTTGGCTGCCTTATATTCATTAATAAACTCGAGTATTAACGGTCATTCTATTAAACAACGGTGTTTTATGTTACTAAAAAATAACGGCTATGTTATTTCTTATATAATAACTTATAATTTGTAATTTGAATTAAATTCTTAATTTTATCCTTAAGAGTTTTGAAAATTTTCGAAGCTATCGAGAACCGAATTTTAAACAACTCATCATTATGGGTGGACTATGACAGTTTTGGGTTTTAGAGTCTCAGGATCTCGAAGCCAATACCCATCTCCAACGAAAATCCACTTTACATACGGTCGTGTATGTTTATCAGTGCTTAGTCAGTCAAAGACTTCACCAGCATCTGCGAAAAAATATTAACCACATGTTAAAAAATTTTAACTTAAGGTAGATGAATGATTATTTGAAAACATGATTGTTATTTCAATATTCATAAATTAAATTAATTAGGTATTAAATTTATAAGAGATCTTGGTACAGTTGTGAATTCATTTTTTGATTAAGGCTTTACTGATAATGTTCAATGAGACATATTTTTCCGAATAAATTTCTCACTGATTATTCATAATATCCTGTATTAATTCCTTCCGATTTGTGATAAAAAGTATCGGAATTATGCCCTACCCTAAAACACTCTGAGTGAAGACACTTGCCATATGTTGACCTTGTACCTTCCCACGCACGCACCAAGTGTTACAAGGTCGTAGCTTTATCCAATTCTGTAGAGTTAAACCTTTGGAAAAATTACCTAATGTGCCGCCCATCCAGGCCCTGCTACATTGTACAGTTGCTGATACGGGCAGACAGATTTAGCTCCTTGCTCCTGAATCTTTGACATCCAACTTAGTTTTTTTTATCTAATGTAACTCAAAGGTTGTTTAGAGATGTTGTTAGTTCTATTCGTTGGGTGTTCCATCTGACGATTGGACCTCTGGACAGTTAACAAATATTGTGATTTTTCTTTTGGAATATCGAATTGATTTTTGTCAGTCCAAATCTTAAAAGATTCGAGTGCTAAATTAGTATACTTTTCCAGTTTCCGGCGAATTCTACTAATTATGACAAAAGTAAAATCGTCGGCAATTGCCTGTAAGTGGATTTCATCAGGCCGGTCTGTTTTCACTATCTTATCTGTAGAAATAATGAGTAGGCTAACACGGAGCAACCCTTGTCATGCCAATTTAATTGTTTAATGTCACGGCCGCCAACTCTGATGCAAGCTTGACACCGGTGCATCATGGAGAGATGCAGGTTCGATATTATGACAACAGTCGATGTAGGCAACTGCCTAGGGGCGCCGCATCTTTGGAGGTTATCGAGATTTGTTTTTTCGGTATTTTCAGGGTAATCTCATTTTATGCCTTCATTTGATTTAGAAGACATGTAGAGGAACGCATTCAATTTAAAATCAGGTAACGGTAGAATTTCATAACTTTATTCTTGTGAGGATTTTTTCTTATTTTCAAATTTGCAATCAGATCAATATCAACAATTTTTATTTATTTATTTTGTAATTTGTTGGCTGACTCACAAGTAAATAGCCTTTAAAACTTCGTATTTCAGTATTTATAATATGCGTAAAAGGATTTTAAATTTTTCACCATTTTCTTTACATTTTTAAATGAAAACAGCGAGAAACTGAAACCATCTATCTTCATGCCGACACACAATGAAATGTTCTGCATAGTGTGTGTAGATCTCCAGCGACCTCTAAGCACTTCGTTTTCTATATTAATTGGCTAATGTAATTTCACGTGGATTCTCTTGTGCATGACGACTCACCATCTTTTTTATTTCAACCTGATGTGTAGAAAAAAAAAGTGGAGACCTGTGGCGAACACCAGACACTTGCAGAGAGACACAGTGAGAGAAAGGGACGACTGACCCAAAGTGACCAGACGACAGTAGATTTCCATATGTGCGACGAGAAAAACCAAACAGGTGCACAATTGTCGCTATATTATTTTTACAATGATCATTTTCTCTCAAATTACACCCCCTCACCATCTCTCTTGACTTTCGACTCTTCTTATTATTATAAATTAAATGTAAAAAAAATAAACCCATTAGAAATTAATTACTCATCTTGTCAGAATTAAATCATAGACGAAATTTGCTCTAAATAACATTAGGATTTGAAGGTAGAGAATTGCAGAATCCAAGCACTCCTTCAATCAAATCGAAGCCCGTAGTGGTCTTGTATTTTCAGGGATTCACGTCGTCCGATTCCGATTCCTGTTACATCACTCGAAAGATCCCGTAACGCATATTCTTTGATGCAGCAGTGCAATATATGGTGATTCGGAATCCGCCGCATTGGGTGCCGCTCTCTGTGCAGGCGAATGGCCATTACACTGAGAAAATAGTATGCCTTTAGATTTTTTAATTCAGAGGTTCCTAAACTATTCTACGCGTTCCCATGGGTTACTCGGCAGATCATTTAGGAGTGCGTGAGAATAGCCTTCGTAATTGCGGAAGACACAAAACTTAAGGAGTTTAAAATAGAAAAAGTGTTTCTTTTCCAAGTTTATGCGAAACGCAAAATTTGTGCCAGTGGATTTGCTTGAAAGCCTATTCAGTAAATACGAAAAAGACAAGGCTAAATTAAGATCTATAAATTGATTGATAACTGGTTGTCGCCAGTACCGCCTACCATCAATCTTATTGCACGTTCATGCATTTGTCACCAATGTCCCGCAAATGCTGCAATCAAACTAGGCGCAACTTTTCTTTCTGTCCATTTTTTTTCTTTCCATTTTCGTTTACAGTTATCCAGAAAAATCCGAAAACTTCTCAAAGCTTCTGGTTTCGAATATTTTATTTAAAACTTGATTAAATGCAGGGTTGACAAATTGAACATTAGGATTTGTTATTCTTTACTTTCATCATAAGTTGGTTTTCATTCAATTATTTCAATGTCCCTTTAATTTGTTTTGTCGTTTCACTAACACTATCATAATAATAGAGTAAAAATGCAGAATCAGACTCTTAAGTTGAACTAAGAACATTACAAATAAAACATTCCTACGAAGAGGGATGGTTGGGTTGACATGACAACTGAGAATACTCAATAATAAAAGGAGTAGTTTTGTTTGGTTTACTTTAGTTATATTAACGTGCCGTTTTGAAGCAGCACGAAGACTATTTTGGGACGGTCCTCATAATATTGAACCGCTGTCAGATGACGAAGGCGACACCTGACCCTCTCCTGCACCACACCAGTTGTAGGAAGTTTGACCCCTTAAGTAAGATTTTGCGTGCAACATGTTTCATACAAAATGTATCTTCAGTGGTATCCGCTTTCGAACCTGGGACTCTCTGACCATAGAACCCATACCTTGCCTCTGGGCTATCAATAATTTGACAGAAAAAGAATTAATATTGAAGGACTAAAAGATTAGGAACCGCTGTTCTAGTTCGAATTATTATAACCTAGTGGGAGATTCGAGAACGCCGCATTTCCAACGCGGAAATTTTACGTGATCCATAGTAACGCTCTCTAGCGTGCTATGATTGCGTCGTCTACAGTTTGTACACGCATAAGCAAATTACCCTGACCTTGCATTCTTATAGTTTTCAATTCTTTCGTTCTTATTTTTCTGGTAAGTATATTTGTTTGTTAAATGTTTTTGTTCTTTGTCTCACTCATTCAATTAATTTTGTTATTTCGATTCATAACAGCCCAGGTTGACTAAGCATGTAGGAGTCTCCTGGTGCTAAAATTCTTGGGGAACCTCTTAAAATTTGTTAGATTATTCTTCGAATAGATTTATTGAATTTTCTTCATAAAAGTTAAATATGCTAAATATCGTACATTATTTCTACTAATAATAAAGGAGAATGTACGTCTGTCTCTGTGTATGTGTCTGTCTCTTGTGTGTGTTGGTGCTGTTCAGAACAGATCGCTAGACCTAGAACAAAGAAATTTGACTCAAACATATTTGCAGGGTGGGAATGTGCACTTCGGAGCAAGAAATGTTTCGAAATTAAAATTAGAATTGTAATTAATTAAAAACTAAGCTAACCTTTGTCGATTTTCCTTAATAACTTCAGAAAATATTACATCACAAAAATTATTTTTACACTATCTAAAAAATTTTAAAAATTATCTTTTGAATGATATCAATTACGTTATCGCAGGATTTTTTTCTCTAATTTTAATAAAATTTAAAAAAATAATTTTTGGCTGAATTTACAACACACTTTTATTTTTACAGTGAAATTCAAAACGTTTTCAATGTTTGAACGAATATTTATTTGCGTATTTCTCTTCCATTGTTGAAAGCAAAGTTAATATCCTATTGGGTTTTACTTTCGTTCTTTATTTCATCAATTTTTAAGTGAAATCTGTAAAGAAAGTCCTCAGGTCGTCTGTAAAGATAGTAAGTTTATAATGTACAGTGGTACCTCCCTTAACGGACACTCCCGAATAACGGACACCTCTAATTAACGGACATTTTTACGAGTCCCAGTCCTTTTATATAGGACAATCCATGTTATTCCCTCTGGGTAGCGGACACTCCGAATAGCGGACAGGTATTTTTGACAAACTTTCAATTATTTTGGCAAACATTTAAAAATTATTATAACAAGCAAGCTAAAAAGACATGTTTATGCGTCTTTACAACGAACTTTTTCCGACTCCTCCCTTCCATGCTTCACACAATGGAATTCTACCCTAAAATGTGCAGAATGGCATTCTTCTACCCCCTCACCCTTTCTTTCTTCCTGTGTGTTCTTCCCAAACTCCCCGTATTTCTTAGAATTCAGAGGCGCGAAATCTGTTTTGGGAGGCTTGGTCGCTGGTCACTGGAGAGGCTGAAACTTTACTTGCCTATTCAGTTTAGTGCGACATGAGATTGATTAAGACCGTGTTAAAATCTCGTCGAAAAGAAAGAGATTGAATTTGAAAGAAAAAATTGAGGTTTTGGAAGTTGCTGAAAAGGAAAAGCTGAGCGTTCGTAGCCTTGCCGAACGTTCCCACGTTGGTAAAACACAGATTAGTGAACTTTTGAAGGATAAAGAAGGAATTCGAAAAATCTGACTCCTGATTTCGAACGAAAATTTAAAAAAATTGAAGTTTCGTAAGACAGAAACAAGCGAAATTGACGAAGTGTTGATGAAATGGTTCCGTTCTGCTCGTGCAAAGAACATTCCTGTAAGTGGTGTTTCGCTCCAAGAAAAAGCCAGAAAAGTCGGTGAAAGTTTGGGATTATAAACTTTTAAGGTTTCAAATGGATGGCTGGAAAAATTCCTGACACGTCACAACATATCTTTAAAACAGATTTGTGGCGAAGAAAAATCTGTAAATCCAAATGAAATAACAGATTGGATTAGAAAGCTTAAGTCTTTGCTTAAAGGATATGATGACAGAGACATTTTCAATGCAGATGAGACTGACCTCTGTTACCGCGTCCTTCCGGATAAGACCTTATGTTTTAAGAGGGCAATTGCAGTGGAGGGAAAATTTCAAAAGAGCGGCTCACTCTTTTGCTGTGTTGCAACATGCTGGGAGACTTGGAAACTCCAGTTGTTATTGGAAAAGATAAGAAGCCTAGATGTTTCAAGAACATTGATGTACGAAAACTTAGTGTTTCGTGGAAGTCAAATAAGAAAGCGTGGATGACCACTGATATAATGAGCGATTGGTTGGTGGAGTTAGACCACAAAATTAGAAAACAAAAGAGAAAAAGCATTCTGTTCATGCACAATGCTACTTCCCATCCTGATGATTTAAATCTCAAAAATATTAATTTAGTTTTCTTGCCTCCTAACACCACTTCGATGCTACAGCCACTTGATTAGGTATTTATCCGCAGCATTAAAGTAGGATACAGAAAGCTGCTTCTGAGACATGTGCTTTCACAGATTTCCTCCTGCAAATCCAACAAAGAGTTGGCAAAATCGGTATCTGTTTTGGATGCATTTTCCTGGACTACGCCAGCCTTTAAAAAGGTGGAACTTGGGTGAGTTCTAAAATGTTTTAAGAAGGCGGGATTTTTTAGTATAAGCGAAGTGGCAACTAACAGTACTGCTGAAAAAAAGCGAAAAAGAACTTGCGGATCTAGTAGAAAATTTGGATTCAAATGTCAGAGTTGAAGAGTATGTCAAGATCTACGACGATTTATCCATTGAGGAAGAAAACCTGCATATTTCCAATTTCATTCATCGGGACAACACTGAAGCACTCGCCCTTTCTAATAATGATGATGAGGAATCGCCAATGGAAGACTGCAAAATCAAAGATTATTCGAAAGCACTGAAATGCAGCGAACAATTAAAACAGTTCTTTCTGAACAATGAAGATTCCGAGGGACTAACAAAGCTAAATCCTATGAAGATTCACCTTGAAAAACAGCTTTGCTGTGTAAGAAAGAGAAATCAAACTTTGTTAACAGATTTTTGCAAGTAGTAATTAAAATACTATGCACTGTACTTTGGGATTATTTAATACAAGATAAAAGGATTAGCTCACAATTAAAAGGTAAAGTAGTAAATAGTTATTGTTTTCTTATCTAATTAATTTTTTCTTTTTAAATAAAATTGCAGCCTTAATTTTCAATCAAATGTCAAACAGAAGTGCAAAAACTTTTTTTTATAAAAAAAGTTTGTCCTCCCCAATAGCGGACACCTCCTAATAACGGACAAAACGTTTGGTCCCGTGTCTGTCCGCTTTTCGGAGGTACCACTGTAATAACGTAAACTGAATAATTGTGGTTGCTGTGTTTTAATTCATTTTATCAGCATGTGTTAAGCCATGATGCTGGACGCAAAACGTACCGCGCTATTCTCATGTTGAGATTCAATTTGTTAAATTAAAGTTTGCATCGATAACTAAAATTATATCTTTCATGACAGGAACAGTTACTTTACTCCATTAGGGACGTTCATTTAGACAAGGAACATAATAAGTGCAAGGCCACGGAAGGAACGCGGGCTAAATGTTCACTGCAATTTCAAATTTAAAATTATTTTGTAAAACTCCTTTTTGTGAATATCAAATTATACAAAATAGAGTCAGTTGAGAATACATTCCCGGGGAACAAGTTGGTCGCCCAAGGCGGCTAGTTATAAATAACATACATAATTTAAACTGCAGTTGAACGAATACTATTAGAAGAATTGAGTTTAAAAATATCACTTTCTGAAAAATACCCTCATCATTTGTTCATTTACTTTGTTTCTCTTTGAGACCAACAGAAATTCCACTTGCAGCAAGGCAATATCTTTCTAAATCCGTATAATGTAAAGATTTTTTTTATTGAACTGAAATTTTTTATATCTGCCTTATGTATCTGACTTCCAAATTATGAAAAAATCTGCTATTTTTCGTACATGCGCAGTAAAAAAATTATTTACTACTAATACTCACATGCCCTGTAATATTGAAAGTATTTACTTTATATTTTAATAGAGTGCCTCGCTAACATATATTCACTTATTCTGTAAGTTCCGTATACATTTGTTGAAAACTCCGCATGTTATGAGGAAAAAACACGCGAAAAATATTTTATCAGCTTTCTTTGAAACGGAGTGTACCCAAATATTTTTCTTCTTCATCACATTCTGGTCGGTCCCCTCGCAACAAAATCTTTACTGTAAAATGTGAGTTTCGATTATTCTATTTTCCTTGTCTTATTGAGTCAATTCCAAGTGGATTTGCTGCACTTCTCCGGGCAAAAGGAGGTCCCACACGGTATTGGGTGGTATTCTATGATTTTCGGCACTTCAGTGAATGAAGATTTGAATATCCCAGTTTGACATCATTTTAGACCATTTCAATGTCTGGATCGATGTAGAACCTCCTATCAACAGATACTGCTGCTCGAATTGGCGGTGATTTACTTAAAGTACTGAATCCACTTGAATGCAGGTCGTTGTACACTTTGAAAGAAATTCCAAAACGGCGGAATCTGCAAGGGATGAACCCCAGGACTGGGAGTAGAACTGCTGTCCCTCAGCTGTAGACACTATTATGACGACTCGAGCAATGTAGATTTCTCTCTATAAAGGTAAAATCGACGTAAGTGAATGACTCACACGACAGAAACAAACAAAGAAGTCTACAAGCCACTTTGATATTAGAGCTACAGGAACATTTCAAGATCTCATTTACAGAGGCACATTCGAAATAAACTAAGTGCTCAAAGTATAATAAAGATTGTACTGTTTTTTAATAAAGAGAGTATAATTGGGGGGTTATATTCTACACAGCATTCAATGAATCGTAGAGCTCTGAAAGAGAAAGTTAATTTAATTCAAAATATTAAAAAAGTGCTGAAGTAGGAGTTGTGAAATAAGTAGGTGTTATTTATTACTAAACATGATGCAAATGTAATCTATGCATCTTTTCTTCATTTTTCTTCAGGAAACATTTTGTGTTATTACTTTAAATTATTTAGAAGCGTGAAATAATGCAAGAATAGACAGTTTAGACAAATTATTCCGCAAAAGATTTTCAAACTGAATATTTGTTTACAAAAATCACAATTCTCTAATTTGAAGTTGACGAGACCGCAATAAAAATTGAATTTACCAAAAAATTTAAATTAAGAAAAATTGGGTCTAAAAACAAGTACAGCAAGGGAGAACGATAATTTTTATACTAAAAATAACTGAAGGAATTATTTGAAATAGCAGTTAAAACGTAATTAATAAACAGAAAATCAGAATTTACAATGAATGAATAATAATATTTGTAATAACAACAATAATTTTTAAAAGTTATTTTGATAAGGAAACATTTAGACATCACTTTGAACACAAACACTGTACCAGAAATCTAAAAGAAACTGTTGAATTCATATCTAGCGTATTAAGAAGTTTTTAAGAAGTGAAAAAATATTGCTTTTGTCCTTAAGTATATTGTCAAGCAGTTAAGTCTATGAATGAATAATAACCATAAAAATTCGACACTGGCGATCTTTAAAGGCACAAAATATGGACATGTTGAGCTAGCAAAAACAATCCAGAAATACAAACAGTTAGGATTTCGACTAACCAAAATAAGCTCGAATTATAGACTTAAACACTAAAGTGGCCCATTACTATTAACGACCGTTAAAGCGATAAGCACTGAAAATTAAATTCATTCTTCAAACTAACATTTAAAATGGCAGCTTTTTGTGAAAGTATAGGTTGGAAATGAATTTGAGGAAAATCTTAATTGTATTGCTTTTAAAAAAATCACTCATCCAGGGACGCTGGTGGGTACGAAAACTGAATAGGCATCGCGCAAACATGGCGCATACACTCACCTCTTGGTTTAGAAGGGACGAAATTTGACGAAGACCACAACGGTACCGAATTTTTTAATCGCAGAAGCATTCGCACGACTGCATCGAGCATTAACCCTATTACACCGAGCTAGGTAGTTCAGGGCGGTCTGAAAAATTTCCCTTAACAGCGACGAAGGCCGGTCTGAGGCGGTTGGTGTCTTTTGAGGGGAGATAAGGTTCTGAGATCGCTAGGAAATAAGAGCGATAGGGGGTCCAATTATCCTTACCAACCGCAGGCTATTTCCGTGCGCCTTAAGGGTAGGTTATAGCAGAGTATGGAGTGGTGGGGTAAATGACCACCCAGGTTGGGCGAGTCCAATTCATGTCGCTTCTTACCAAAAACTCCCGTTTTTAAAGGGGCTACAAGAAAAAAGATGCCTCGACAGTAAATCGTCTGTCTCGGCTTTTACGAAAAGCTTATGCAATTTGAAAACACTTACAATGTAAATTTATATATCATATTATGAAATTTTGAAACTGTTAGCAATTATAAAATTCAAATGTAATTTCCCCCTTATATTTAATTATTCGATTTCGGATGTGGTTTCTATTTATGTATAATGTACAGATATGGAAGAAAAAGTAACCACATAATATTATTCTGCCGTCGTTCATTGTATATTGAAACAAAGGGTACCAGTTTAACCCTCTCATACCGAGCGAGGTGATCCCGGGCGGTCTAAAAAATTCCCCTTAACAGCGACGAAGGCCGGTCTGAGGCGGTTGGCTTCTTCTGAGGAGAGATGAGGTTCTGGGATTGCATAGGAGATAAGCGCGTTTGGGGAGGTCCAATTATCCTTGAAAACCACAACCGATTTCCGTGAGCCTTAAGGGAAGGTTATATAACGAGGTGGAGTTGTGGGGAAAATGACCACCCAGGTAGGGAGAGTCTCCAATTCATGTCGTTTCCTCCCAAAAAAACAGTTTTAAAGGAGCTAAAAGAAAAAGTTGCCTCAGGATCGAAGAGTTAAAGGAAATAGCATTTAATTTTAGACTCCATTTGTTAAAACTAAATAAGGTCGTTAATTATATATAATTGCATTGAGTTCAGAATTCCTACTAATAATGATTTTGTTAAAATTTTCTTTTTCACTCTCAGTTTCATTGCTACTAGAAATGCGAGGATTATCAGCTAATGCTGGCAAGTTTACAGTAATCTGTCAGACCTGTAAATTGTATTGTTCGGAATTCTATAGCTGTCTGATTGTCTCATTTATGTGTCTTGCAAACGAACTGTAAGTGGGCCACATTCTTCATTGAAATACTTAAATTCCTTTAAACAAAGTTTGATCAAAATGGCATTTCAAGGTATGTATTTATGCTTCTAAACGCGAATCTTAAATAGAGTTTCTCAGGTGCGAAAAAGTGGAGGAAATCTTCAGTTCAAAAGATTCGAGTACCTAAAAATGTTTCAAAAAATTGTATTTGTCTAATATTATTCTTATGACCGATTCCAACATAGCTCGAGTAACTGCGGCGGAAATGTCTGATGCTTACAATGTGCAGGGCCATATATGATAAATAATCATGAAAATGAGAATGAAGTTGAAGATCCTGATTTTATCAATTGTTGCACGCGGCCCTGTTGATTCTTTTCGAAATGCGAAAGCTTGTCTTAGTCAAAAGTGAGATACAAAATGTCAGGGAATTACCCCTAAAAACAGCAATTTCCAACCATCCCAACAGGAAATATTGAAGTTTCTAAAACGTTGAGAAAGTTCATGGAACATAAGAATAAAATTCTGAAAACGATCGTAAGCACTGGACCTTTAAAAACATTTTTAAAAAATCAACGAGGAATTTAATAGTTGGATACATTCAGTCACAAAAATATTAAAGGACACATTAAGAAAGTTTTTAAAAGTTTTAAACATTAAATTTTAAATCACCAGTAGACGTATTAAAAATATCAAGTTCATCAGAAAATTTGTTTAAAATGCCATGAAGTTGATATAACGAGAATTTACAGTGCATCAGATTGGTGTAATTAAGTTCATCATCGAGAACGTAAGTTTATTTTAACTCAAGTTTAACCATTCCTTCTAATCTAATTGAATAAGAATTTCTAGACAACGCGCCTGTTGGGCCGCGGTGACAACATATCTTTTCATTTCATTTTAATGCTGCGTTTTCCACTGCCTAATTTCTTTGATTAGGAGTAACTCCATAGTTTATAGAGTCAGTTATAACGAAAAGAATTCAAACGTTTATCCGCATGCTCAGCATTTCTCCCTCACTGATTGAGAAGGCAAATGATCCTATTCGAATTTCATTAAAAGTATTACAGCGCCTCTCGACGGGGAGTATGGAAAACTCTGCTCTTTCGAAACATAACTATAAGAGGTGACCATTTCTATTCATGAGTGTGATCTATTCCTCTAACGTGAGTGTTGGAGTTCTGTTGCGGTGCCAAACATTTGGCTGATCAGCAGGTTACTAAAGTTGCCTCGATGTGAAAACGGAAGTACCATAATCCATATTTAAAACGAATAAAAAATTATTAACTAATTTATGCAGTACAGTTTGTATCCTTAGAATTCTGACACTTTGAAACTATTGTCAATTGGTACAATTCTACTATTTTAAATTATTCATTAGGAAATATTTGAGACCTATCCTTTGATACAATTACTGCAATGTGATGTGACTCGAGAATGAAAATATTCCAAACATTATTTTGTTACCTTTTCAGATATTAATAAATTCTGTATAATTTCCAGTTTCCCACTAAACACCCACCTGAGCTTTTCCTTAACCTTAGGAACTCCACACCTACAATAATAAAAGTGGTGTCTGGTTGTAATGAAGTGAGAATATGATATGCAATGAAAAATATTGCAACGTTCCGGTGGCAAAATTTGAAGTTAGCGTTCTTAACTCAAAAAGGGTATGAGATACGGGAACAAATATCTTATTTCTTTATAAAGCATCATTGATTTAATGCATAAAACATAATTCACCCATTAATGCTAAGAAAAGGACCCATAAAACGAGCATTTATTTGGTAGGGATTTCAAAACTGTGGCGTCACGTGCATTCTGTATGCCTTTCAAACGACTACATTTCGAAAGTTTTGAACAAATTTGGTGCTCATCTGTACTGTCCAACAGGTGTTGATGCAGTACTTACAGGGAATGCTGAGACAGGTTACTCGTGGTGCAACTTCATCACGAGTCACTGAAGTACATGAAAGGCTTCTTGCATGCTCAATATGGATGGATGAAGCATGCTTTTCAGACAAGAACGTAAGCAAAAGACAAAACTCCCATTACTGAGCAATAAGAAATTCTAGATATGATGTCGAAGTTCAAATTTAATTCCGCTTGTCAGCTAATGCTTAGCAAGGAATTTTCAATAATAGGCTGATCTGCATAGTATTTTAATTAGTAATTATAGTGCAGATGTGTTTTGTGGCAGCAAGAAGGATAAATGAACACAGAACAGGCAAGTTCTTCATCCTTCAGTTTTCCTTGAAGACACAGTTTCTGAAATAGGCCCCAAACAAACGCGTGTTCTTTGCTTCAGTTCTTCTCCAATGTGTAAAAGGTATCTTTTCGCGCAAAATCGATGATTGTCTAAAACTTTGTATTTTGCTTTTCTCCATTTTCGCGATTTCATGTCACGTGCACACTGTATGCCTCTCAAACGACCACATTTCGAAACTTTTGAACGAATTTGGTGCTCATCTGTACTGTCCAACAGGTGTTGATGCAGTATTTACAGGGAACGCTGACATAAGCTACTCGTGGTGTAACTTCATCACGAATCACTGAAGTATATAAAGGGTTTCTTGCATGCTCAATATGGATGGATTAAGCATAACTCCCATTATTGAGCAATAAGAAATTCTGGATGTGATGTCGAAGTTTAAATTCAATTCCGCTTGTCGTTTAATGCTTAGCTCGGAATTTGCAATAACAGGCTGATCTGCATAGTGTTTTAATTAGTAATTATAGTGCTGATGTGTTTTGTAGCAGCAAAAAGCATAAATGAAAACAGCACAGGCAATTGATCAGTAGCAATTACAATTTTAAGGGGAAGGCTCCTTTAAATTGTTATAAAAGGTGATAAAAATTCACGATAATGACAATAAATAATGTATTTCGACAGTAATAATGAAAGATAAATCAATTTCTTTCAAAATAATTTTTATTACCAAGTCATATTATTTGGAAAATAATCTATCAATTTTCGGGAGAACAAAAGTAATGCATATTTTATCAAATTATACCACATGATAAGCATTTTGATATGCTACAACAATAGTACAAAAATAAAACAGAATTTTATTATTTCACATATAAAAGCGAAAATATTATTTTAAGGTATTACAAGTTGGTAAATCATTTAAATCAGATTTGATGGATGTTTTGAAAAACATTTTAACTTATTGTTCTTATATCGAGGATCTTGAATAATAGGTACTTTTACTCTCTGAGCGACGAAAACGTCTTCTTACGTTTTTCATGTTCAGTTTGAAAGCCAATAGCTCGTATTTATATGTATTTTTTCTTGAAAAAAGATGGATAAAGTATTCTTAAGATTTAAGAGATATAATTAAATACAAAAAAGATCTATTCATTTACTTTAAAAGCTAAGTTTTCTAACCTGACAGCTAAAAGTTCCAAATATTTGGGCGCTCAGAGGGTTAAAGAGATCATCTTTTTTTCTGAAGTACTTGTCATAATTCGACAATTTAACAAAAAATAAAGGTATCTGCATAATGTATACTATGCAAAAGATATTCCATTTATCCATACCAAAGATCCAACGTGGCGTCATTTAGGTTGGATTTCGTTGGTAATGAGAGTATTCAAATTAGTTAGTTCCGATTTCCCAATATGGAGGCGCTGCTATCCTTTATAACACACATGCGTAAATCCTCTGTGACTTTTCCTCCTCAAGTGCATTACATGAAAAAGTCAAGAATATTAACTAACGTAAATCGTCTTACGAATGATACATTTTTGGCAAATATGGAGATATTTCGAAAAGTATTGTAACAATTACGTTTTCATACCATATACGAAAGAAATGGTAATACAACTAATTTTCATTTACCAGCCCGGAGATAAATCTCCAGACCTTATATTATAGAAAGGAAATCGTGCGAAACAGAACATGAAGAGAAAATTTCAAAATTTTATATAGAAATATTTTCAATATTAAAAGTGGTAATACGGATTTTACAAAATTTTCAAATCTTAGTACCTAAATATGCAAAAGATGATTTCTCATTTTTTCATGAACCTCATTTATTCCCGTCTGTAAAGATATCTAAATACTTAACTTTTTACAAATATAAATAGAGAGTGTACAAACAATTCGTAGACATTTCAAGAAACCATAAAATATAAGCCGATTTTAAAGTGGTGCACTTCGTGCACATTGTTTGGCTTTTTGCTTGGCATAAAGAAATTAGTGAAAAAAGTTCCCTTCAAGGGCCACTATAAGCAGCGACTGCCGAGAAGAAATAAAAATTACACTGTGATTAATTAACCTGCAGTATTCAACAATTCCATTTACAATTACTTTAGTTGCATTCCATGCTGTTAATCAGGGTCCCGATCCTGCCCGATCCTTTGGTATTTTTCACCAATCTCTACTGCTGCCTCATTAGATTGTGCAAATGCTTGAGCTTTTGCAGGCAGAGTAAGGCTTCTGGAAAAAAAATCCGTCATCATCTTCTACTTTCTAGTGCTTTCAAATCATCATGTTATTATCACCGCTGATAAAAATTCTACTATAGTATAGTCTTCATACAGGCAGTTAAAAACTATCGGGAGAGTGTTTGTACTTGTCAAAGCAACATCGACGAAGACTAGGTGATAAAGCAGAAAGGTTACTAGGTTGTTCAACATGTGCCAGAAAATTTAGAATTTCTAGGGCAGGAATAACTAGCAATTTCAAATACAAAAATATGAAATTTGATGAAGGAACATTTGTGTATGCTACAGACGTCGCATCTAAATCTGAAGATGTATGTTGAAAACTCAGAGGGATAGCCTCAAGTACAATATGAAGGTGGCTCTAATGCAGATGTTTTTAAATTAGAAATTGATAATTCCATAAATCCTTTAAAGAGAGGATCTCAAAAGGAGATACTTGTAAAGGGGGTCAGTACAAAGTCTGTTGTTTTCTAGAAAAAGGAATTAGACTTCTTATCTTAAACGCTATAGACTGTAATACAGTAAAAATAAATATCTGTTTCTTAATATAGGTGATTTGTATTTTAAAACTTTATCGGGTATTGTGGAAGATGAAACGTCGAACACTTATAGGCGACATGAATCAAGAGTGGCAGTGGAAGGGGAAAGAGCCATTGTTAAAAGATAAGATTGTTCCTCACCGTTTACAGGCACTATTGAAAAAGAAGAAGGAAATAAGCATACGACTTTTCGGAAGGTCGGCTGTCATCTAGTAGTTCGCATGATGGACCGTTTTGGCCATTACGGCCGTTAGAGTGTTAAAGACATCTTATGAATTAATTCCGCATGACATGGAATTGTCACTCATTTTTTTACTTGTAAAACATATGATGATATGTTATAACAGTAGCTTTAATAAATAAAATGAACAATAATTAATCCAGTGAGAGTTTTGAAGAATCAGGTCTTCAGGAAGATCTGCTGCTGTTTTGAACTCAATTGCAAGTTCAAAACTCGAATTTTCGGAAGAAAAGCCAACAATTTTGATTTTTTTTTATTTCGGGATTTTTGTAAGCAAATATCCTGAATTTTTGACTTCATTGTAAAAAATTCTTCGCATTTAGAAAGGATTTGTATTGAATGCAATGTTGTAAAATAAAACAAGGATGAAAACTTTGTTAATTACAATTACAGGTGTCTTATAAAATAAAATGTGTATCGCTTCACTAAGAATATTCTTAAATGAATATGAAGGAGTGATAGTAGAAATATTATATACTGATAAAGAAATGCAAAAATTAAAGCGCAAAAAAGAAAAAAATGGAAAAATTTTTTGTAATTTTATTTTGTCTCACCTAAGTAATTAATCTTAACACAAATGTTAATATTTCGGTAAAACAGTAACGATTTTTTTATTTGATTACTCTTTCTCCTGAAACAAAACTGAAGATTTAAATTCTATCGATAAGGGACCGTCCCTTCAAGAAAAAGACGACAGTCAGAAACCGTCCGAATGTTACTCTGAAATTTCCACCCCCTTTCGTTAAGTGTGATTGATTTCACACCCACGGCACGTGCTTTCTTCGTTAGACTGGCTCGCCCATATGTGTTTGGGGAAGATGTTTTTGGGGGGTTTTTTTAGAATTCGGACAATGCCAAATGCCATTGTGGTTTTTGAGGGGGAAAGTGAATTTCCCTTATCTTTGATAGAGGAGCTTGGACGTTCCCGTATTTTTAGAACCCTTTATTTCAATGGATTTAGGAATCAGAGGGTTAAACTCGATTTTATAGAAAAATCTTCATCAGAAGATGCAACTCGTGAATCAAATCATCTTTTAATATATTTGGAAAATACAGAAATATTATGCCTCTGAACGATTAAAATATGAACTTCCATATGATGGACATTTTACAATATGGCAGTAATTTCGCAGCAGAAACAAAACTTATACATTTTATATACATACGAGCTGGTTTCGTAGCAAAATGTCATCTCATTTGTGAACTACAGCTTGAATGGATCATGTAACAAAGTCGCAGTTTTGTAACCACGCATCTTCATTTTCTTCATACACACTAATTGCGATCAACTATCAACTAGCCTATTATTTATCTATCCAGCATTAATATAAAAAAATTTGAAGACAAAACTAATACTAATAAAATTTAGAAATTATTCCCTAACATAAAGTTTTTTTGAGCTGTCCAAAAGTTGTAAATGCTCAAGAGGCAA
>BGPR01017215.1:8040-23990 GCA_013235015.1 Araneus ventricosus
CCCTTCACAAAATTCAAATTCACAAAAACGGCCCCTTCACAAAATTCGACTTCATAAAAATGGCCCCTTCACAAAATTCGACTTCATAAAAATGGCCTCTTCACAAAATTCAAATTCACAAAAACGGCCTCTTCACAAAATTCAAATTCGTAAAAACGGCCCTTTTACAAAATTTCATTTTATAAAAATGATCCCTTTTTAAAATTTTTCCACAGCCGAACAATGATTCTTGAAACTTGTGAACAAGTTCAGCCGTGAACTAAGCTCCCAGAAAACAAAACACTAGAAGGAAGCTCTCCTCCAACCCTGTATTTCTACAATCGACTGACGAAGACTCACGCATGCGCGGAGAAGGCGTTTTGCTATTGCCTGCTCTCTTTCTGCATGCAATCTCCCGTAAAGATAAGCTGGTGTGTTTGGCTACGGTAGAAATGCGTTATGAAAATTTTTCTCAAAAATAATTTTTTTTCACAAAAATAATTTTTTTTTCACAAAAAAATATTTTTTTTCACAAAAATGGGCCACTAAAAAAAAACCTGGATCGACCCCTGATGTGGTTTTATCACCAGATGAAGATATGTATCATATTTTGGAACAAATCCATCAAAGGGTTTTCTGTCTATCCTTCTGACATTGGTGAATACTATAATTCAGAAATGCAACAATCTAGATAAATGAAATTTGGTATGTGATCTTGTACCAAAGTCATAGTTCTGTGTCAAATTTTGGTTCCAGTTGAAAGAAAAGATGTCCAAAATGCATACATGGTTTTCTTCACTATGCTACAAAGCACAAAACATGCCATAATGTGTTAATATATGAGCACACTGAGAGGAGAACTCTCTCACTATTTCTTCTCTTACTCTAAAGCCTTAGATTCGAAAAAAAATATATTGTTGATCGGAATTCTTTCCAATTGGGTACCCCATCTCATAAGGCCAGCCTTGATGATAATAATAAAACAGAGTTTTAAAAGCAAGTATAAAATAAAATTATTTTTTTTGGGAGAAAAAAATCACATTGCAAAAAAAGGCGTTTCAAAGTACTATATTTTTTAAATAAGTAAAATAAGCTGCATTTCATTAAATTAGAGCGTTTTGTGAAAAATGAGGTTTTTTTTTTTGAAACTGAATAAGTTTGTGTCATTTCTCGACCTCGTGCAGGCGTGTTCTAAAAGCTGTTAGTCTTTCTTACACAAGTCTACAATATATTTTATGACTCACATTTTTATTCAGCTGGGTTATCATGATGCACTATTAGGAATTCTTTATAACATGCTGCTATACACTGTCGCTTCACCATTTTCATGTATAGAAATTGAATATTTTCCAAAAATATTCTTTTAAGACATCCAGATTTTTCATTTTTGCTTTTTTAATCTGTACATGGCCATTCATACTTGGAATTATATGTAAACTTATTCATAAACTGTGTTGTAAATAAAAAATTAGCTGAATCTGTGGTAAAAAAAACAATTGTAAACAAATCTGATAAGATGTTTGTGGTTGTTGCTATTACTGCACCAAACCTGATAAATGTTATATTATTTGAGTTTTGAATATGAAATTTCTGTTTGAAGCTATACCAGTTAATTATATAAGGTTAGAAGCAATATGATGATTAATTTTAAATACAGTATATTTTAAAAATCTTAACATTAGATTTAGTTTTCTGATATTATTTTTATTGAATTATTGGTGTCCTTCATCAAAATATCTAAGACATGAATGCATCTGTTTAAATTAGTTTCTTACGTATGTAAAATCATATGTATTTGAATCAAAGGTAATGTTGAAAACTGCTAATTAAAACATAATTTGATATTTTTATGCATCTTAAGTGGATTTTCTGGAAAGTAATTTCTTTTTATTTGCATTCCTGTAGAATCCAAAGATCCTTATTTTAGATGAAGCAACAAGGTAAGTGCGTGTGATTTTATTTATGAAAAAGCATAAAATTTTGTATTTATTCTTCTTTCTAATATGAATATTTTCCTGCAGTTGCATTTAAAACAAATGGCTTTAACTTTTTATGTTACTATTTTACATAGAACTGTTGAGTTGTATAACTTATAAAGTTCATTTTTTGTACACAAAACCGATTAATTTATGAATTATTATTTATACATTAAAAAGATAAACTTTCATTTTTTATGGACTATTTCTATACAGTTCAGTTTGTCTACAATAAATTTATTTCTATTTTTTTTATCTGTTTGAAGTGTTAGATAATACTTATTTGTACCAAAATTTAATTTTTTTGATGGAATTATTTTCAGAGAAATTTAGTATTTATTGAATGCCAAAACAAGTGATTTTATTTTTAAGCAAATAGAAAAATCAAACCACGAATAAATAGAAGTGAAAAGTAAAAATTAAGCATATATAAATTTAAGCAAACGCGTGTAAAATAAATTGGAATCCCTCCAGGAAATTCATTTTTATACAATTTTTTTATCCATACAAAGTATTGTTACAAATACCATGAATACAGAATTGAGAAGGGGAGGAACAAAGTTTATGAGAGTATTTACTTTAAAACAGCATGGTAAATTTATGTTTCAAAAGGAACAGAGATTTCGTATTCCTTTTTAACTCCAATTCAGAGTAAAGAGTGAAGCTATCTTTTAATAGAAAAGATGAAACACACTAGATATAGTATTCAATATGAATCGGAAGTAAGGATTGATTAATATATTTTTAGCTTAAAATTAATTTATCACAAGCGTACTTTTGTTGTATCACAAATTTTGCATGCTTTGTTTATATACAGGGTGTTCATTAATTATTGTCGGGGTTTCCGTACCTCATAACTTTCGAATAAATATTACCCAAAAACCGATTACGTATTCGTAAATTACAACTCAAAGAATTTTGCGTGGCAACAATGCGATCTTGGTGCATTTGCAGTCTGGGTAATTATGACGTCATAAATAAAAATGGCGACCGTGCAAGGAAAAGCAATGTGTGTATTGTGGTTTTTCGAAACTAAATCAGTCATAACTACTCAACGTCGCTTCAGGACCACGTACAAGAAAGATCCTCCTTTGGATAATTCTATCAGATGCTGGTTAACTCAATTTCAGGAAACTGGTAGCGTTCTACACCAAAAGGGAGCGGGAAGACTGAGCACTTCGCAGGAAAATGTTGATCGCATCCAAGAAACATTTACTCGCAGTCCACGCAATGTTTGTCAAGAACATTGTGTACAAGACCCCTGTGCCCTCCCTTGATGAACTGAAGTGCAGAATTGTTACTGCGATCCAAAATGTTACCCCACAAATGCTGGAGAACACTTGGAGGGAAATCGAATTTCGTCTCGATGTGTTACGAGCCACGAAGGGCAGCCATGTGCAAATTCATTAATCTTTTTAATCTATCCTATTAAAATTCGAAGGTAAACAAACGTATGTATGTCCTTCTATCTTCTCATGAACCGTCGAACGGAGAAGCGCGCGGAAGGTACCAAAAGATGGGGAATAATTCAAGGAATCCATTTCGGCCATTTAAATATCGATATTTTAATTAGTGAAAAGGATATTAATTAAAAAGTAATTTACAACAATACTTTTCATTGTTTAGGATACTTTATAACAATACTTTTCATTGTTTAGGATACTTTATAACAATACTTTTCATTGTTACAGCGCAATTCAAAATTTATTTTATTGTTGAAGTCGTTTACTTTAAAGAACATTGTTACAACAACAATAAAAAAAGTGACGCTGACAGAAATAAAAAAAAATGTATTGTTGAAAGTGTATAAATTCTTTTTTTTATCCCGTGATATAACGTCCAACAAAATCATTTTAACGAAATTAAAAGGGGTGTTTTGTTCCTGTAAAGTTATGTGCCGAAAGATGTAGATTAGTTATGTTAGTGATTTTAATCATTATTCATTGATTTGATCAAGTTTAAATATTTGTAGAAGCTTCTATTTTAAGCTGATATTTGGAAGTTACTATTTTTAGCTGATTTCAATTCTCGCTTTTCCGATACCTAAAAGAAAAAGAGGAATTACAGGGGATGCTGCCAGTAGACGGGAGGCAATTAGAAAACGTGAAAGGAGAGTTGTTGAAACTGAAGAAGAAAGAAGCCGCCGATTTTCAATTATGGCACAACGTGGCCAGGACAGAAGAGCGGAAGAAACAGAAGAACAAAGAAATAGTCGATTGTCAGACATGGCACAACGTGGGCAGGAGAGAAGAGCCGAGGAAACAGAAGAACAAAGAAATAGACGATTGGCAGTAATGGGACAACGTAGCCAGCAGAGAAGAGCCGAAGAAACAGAAGAACAAAGAAAAGAGAATACGTTTTGGGAGGAACGTAACGTTTACGTTAGAGACAATATATGTAAAAAAAAAAAAAAATAAATCGGAGGCGGGCATATGAAAATTAGTAATAAAAAGACGAGATTTGAAAGAATATTTACATTTCTTGGGGAAAGTAAGTGACAATATTTGTTGAAAAAAAAAACGGAAGCGGGCATATGAAAAAATATGGATCCGAAGGTCTCTCCGCCCGGGAATATCCCATTATTCAAGATTGCCCGTGCAACGCCGGGTTATGCAGCTAGTATCATTAATAAAATTCTTTGAGTTGTAATTTACGAATACGTAATCGGTTTTTGCGTAATATTTTTTATTCGAAAGTTACGAGGTACGGAAACCCCGACAATAATTAATGAACACCCTATATTTTCTACCAATATCTAACTCATTATGAATTCAAAAATTTCTTATAGTGCGCTGGATGCCGAGAGTGAAAACTTGGTTCATCAGGCTCTTGAGAAACTAATGACTGGCCGAACAGTGATTACTATAGCGCACAGATTATCGACTGTGAAAAACGCTGACGTCATAATTGTATTAGGAAACGGGAAAGTCATTGAAAAAGGAAAATACGACGATCTGCTTTCAAACAGAGGACATTTTCATCGACTTGTGCAATTACAGAGCTTAAGGACATCATAAAAAAGCAATATTAGTTACTTTTATACAGTATTTTTAAGTTAATTTGCTTATATTTCCGATGTTCATTTCCCTCTAGTGAACTTAATTATCTGTTAGTTGATAATGAATCAAGTTCTGATTTCTAAAATGATTTTATTTTCTTAGTTAAGCTTTATGAAATGTTCTATTATAACTTTATGATTACATATTCAACTCTATATTTCAATTTAATCATTCAGATTTGTTTCTTCTCTGATGTTAAATTGAAGTATTAATTTTAAACATCTAAGAAGTAATAGAATTTTTTATTTCTATTTTTGTATTCAATTTATAAATCTTTTCAAGTTTTTCCAGTTTTTAAAGATCAAACTAATTTCTAACTATGTTGTTATTTATGAGAAGACGTTATGACCAAAGAATATGGTTTTTATATTTCTGTGAGAAATTCTTTAATAATTATTTATGTGCATTTATGAACATTAAAGTCTAGAATTATGAATTTGAAAATATTCTAAATATGTTTAAATATTTTTTTTAGATTGAAGTTATTTGCAAATATGGCTGTAATCATATTCTGAAAAATGAAATTATTCATCATTTCAAAAAGAGGTAATCAGTTAATTATACAGTAACTTGGTAAAATCATTGTTAATTGTTACCAAAATAAATTCTTATTAAATATTGCCAGGGTTTTATGATCATTTCAGATTTCTTTTCTAATAAAAGTTATTATTTATTCTAATAATTAAGATTAGTTGTAACATAGTCATTATTTTATATCATTTTATTGAAATCGCACATGCTTTCATCATGCTAATGTCCATATTTGTATTTAAAAATCAATAAATTACTTTTTATATTCAATTTTGTAATTTCTTTTGCAAAATATGTTAAGAATTTGAATAATCGGACTGATAATTACCAAACATGTTTAATAATAGGATAATAAAACAAAAGTTATAAATAATTGAAAAATAACTTCCATTATTGTTTTTTTCCATATAAGAGTAATTTATTTTAAGCTGGATCAGCTTTTTGTTCACGAGTTTTAAACTCCCACTTTAACTGAAATAAAATCCTACTATTTTTCTCTAAGGGACTGAATTCAAGATATCTGTTTCTGGCCAGTAATCAGTACTAGTGTTTGCATTAGATTGCAGTACACTTTTAAATTAGTAGTTCTGTGAATAGTAGATCTCGCCCCCTCACCCAAATAATTAAAAAAAAAAAAAAAATCAAGATTGGCTTTTCACCGCATTCTTTAAGTTTAGCCATTGTCGTCTTTCATTGTGATGACAGTATGGTTTGCTGGGGCATGGGCATCATAATTTGACTCTCATGACTCTCATTGACTCTCTGCCCCCATATATGCACTATCTTACAAAGTTATATTTACAATCAATGTGCAATATTACACAACAAAATTATGTACAAATTTTACTCCTAAACAAATACAAAAACTTTACAAAACAAATGCAGAGGCCAGTGTGACAAAATACTTCGGCAATGCAAAGAAAATCAAGTGAAATAAAATTTTTATAAGACATTAATTTCCCAAAAAAGCAATTTTGATTATCATAACCTTACTGTGGCAAAAACGCATCATGATGGAAGAAGTATCTTGATGAATACGTAAAGGAAAAAAAAAAAAAAAATTATACAAAGAAGGGATAATTTTCTTCAAATTTTTATAACATGACTCGTTTGATAGAATCGCTGAAAAACTTTTCACAAAAAGAAATAAACAAGATTAGAGGGAACTAAACAGAAAAAAAGTCTCAACCTGGAACTTTGATCTTATTGCTCTTTTCTTCTTTTTTTCAATGCGGTTTATTTGCACAAATCTTTGCTTTAATCAGTATTAACAAAATTACAATTAAATTCACGCTTTATCACTTTTAACATAATTACTATAGACGAGTTTTCTGGTTTGTTTATTTTGGATTCGCAGACCTTTTTCTGGTAACCCTCCGATTTAAGCTATCGCCAAATCCAGTTGGATACTGTATGAAGCGCCAAGTTCGAATAAGTTCTTTCTTTAGTACGCAAAGGGTTGAATCCTGTGTTCTTTGAACATGTGTAATTCTTATTATTTAAATCGGTTAAAAAAACTTAAAACGGCTAAACTCCAAATGGAACGATAGTAATTAGCTAAATCATTTGGTTAAAAATTTAGCCACCATTGATTATCTAAACCTATGGTTAAAAATGTAATTGCCGAAAGAACTTTAGAAGTCGCCAAAAAAGGGATAACGATCTAATCTTAATTAACATCTTCAAACAGAGTGTTGAAAATTTTGGAGATTCCCATTGACTTTGCATTATTACTGGAAGTCGGTGGTTATGGCGGAAGCTCTACTTTAATGCAAACAAACAAAACAGAAAACTCATCCATTAAGCGTCTACTTTTATCATATTACCAAAATTACAATTAAACGTCTATTTTTATCAGCATTAGCAAAATTACAATTGAGTGTTTCGCTTGTACCAAAATGATTCAAATGTTTTTATATTGCCAAACTCGCCAGAATATTGAAATCAGTTAAACGGCCACCTCTTGAAACGAATAATAATAGTAAAAAATCCTTACATATACATCGTTTTTCATTATTTCAAGGAACATCTTTGCCAAATAGAACAATGCGTTTGTCCGTGATTGCGTAACAAACAAATTTATAGACAGACAAAATGCTGAATGGTCCAGTTAAAACGAAGACCTTGCCGCTCAATAATCACTTTGTCGAACTTAATAGCTTAATTGTCCGAGCGAAGAGAGGTCCTGTTTTAACTCGACTGTTCGACATTTTGTCTGTAAATTTGTTTGTTACACAATTACGACGAAACGCGTTGTTCGATTTTCTTCAAATAAATATTCCTCGAGGTCATTGAAAACGACGTATTTGTAAGGATTTAAATTTTTTGATTTCATTTCAAGATGGTGGCCGTTTTAACGTTTCCTTTTCAGGTATTGTTCAGCTATTTTCAACGATTCTAATCAAACGGAACTGCATTCATGATGCCTCCAAAAATGCCGATAATGTAAACTGCTGATTAACACATTTAAAGATGTATATGAGTAGGTAGCAATGCTACTGCAGATATGTTCCAATTCTTTACAATGCCGTTCTACAACACTGAAATGATTTCAACGTTTTGTCCGTTCTTTCAGATTTATATTTGTTAGTCACAATCACGTTGATCGAATTGGAATTCATTTGTAAACAATATATCGACCACTTTTGAATTGTCTTATCACTTTCAACAACGATCCTCATTCTGTATTTGTTCTTGTGCTTATGGAGAGCATAGAAAGCCATCTTGCATACAAATCGATGTATTCAGCAGCTATCGATGAATCATTTAACTCAAAAAAGTTGTGCCTACTTCTGAACAAATGACTGTTCTGAGCTGATTTATTGTTTATTGTTGTAGGCACCTGTGGCATGTTTATAGATCCTACTATGGTTGGGATTGAGGTCGCTTTTCATTGGCTCTCAGCGTCACGTGACTTCGCTTGCTTCTGAATGATGTCATAGGAGCGCGCTTAGTATGGATTTCGATTTTTGTCTTAGCTATTGTATCATGGAGAAACCAACATTATCTTTATCTTGAATTCATCATTCCCTTTAGAAATATCCAAATAATCGCAATTAAAAGATAATTTTGGTTTCTTCATGATACAATAGCTAAGACAAAAATCGAAATCCAAACTAAACACGCTCCTATGACATCATTCAGAAGCAAGCGAAGTCACGTGACGCTGAGAGCCAATGAAAAGCGACCTCAATCCAAACCATAGTAGGATCCGTAAATATGCGCGGCTGCGGTCATAAAACTATATATAACCTTAACCTTCCAGCGGGCGCGCCTGCACAAATTTTACAGCATATCATGCATCGTATTACTTAAATATATCGTGTTTTACAAAAATAAATCCAGCTTTTATTTAAATTATCAGTATTTATTAGCTTAATAGTAAACAAAGATTTTATAAATAAAAATTGCACTTAAATTTATAAAAGACCGATATAAATATGTAATACGAGCACAATGCAAGTATTTCTTGAAAACGCGCGCCCGCTGGAGGGTTAATATCTGTTTGACTCATCAACGCTCTGTACTGGATCACATTACAACGTCTTCACCACTTTGAAGCCGTCTTTAAAGATTGCATATCGATATTTCCCAGAATATTCAGTTCATGGGGCATTTATTTGCTAGTTTGGTCAACTTCTGAACACATTATGTTTTTTAATCGAGTCGTTCAGAAACCAATGCCAGAAAAGGATTGAGAAAATTCACGTTTTTTAATACATAAATTTTTAAAATATTTGGTCTATTAATTTGATCAGCAGAAGTCTATGAAATCTTCTAATGAAGCAACGATTAAATCCATTTTATAACTAAAATTTACAAAAATCAGAAAATTTCAAAAAATGGGCTTAACCGCATTGGCTTCTGAGCGACTCAATTATGATAATTGCATGCTTTCGTGAGGCTATATTTATTGTCCTTACGTGACTGAGGTGACATGGCAGCAGGTTTAACCCTCCGACTGCCGATTTTTTAAAAAAATCGGTAATTAGATGCAACGTTCGCAAACATATTCAAATATGGTTGAATGCAGCAAATTGCTGTTTATGTGGAAGGCTTTATTAGTATAATATGATTCAACGCTGTAATAGTTCTAAGTAAACACAATAGCCAGCGCATCAGAAAATTGACTTACTTCCAACCCACGGAAACCACTTGCTAAGCAGTTAAAGTCAATGCAGTATTGGCTTCAACTTATTCTATATTTTCGTTGGTCTGAGAACCTTACAACACTGGGAAATAAACTTATTCCGGATTTTCTTAATTCCTGGAATTGAGGTAAATTTTATTTTCTCGTATACAAAGAGGAAATAGTGTAATCTCCAAGAAATCCGACATCGAGATTTCGATGAATTTAAGTTCTAGAACTACCCGAGTTCCAAAATACCACTTTTGGAATTATGCCAGTCTGTCTGTGAAAAAGGTTACTCAAAAATGCTGTGAGCTGAGCTAGACAAATGAAATTTGGTATGTGGTTTACATATCAAAACTGTAGACGTGTATCACATTTTGAACGAAATCCCTAAACGAGAAATCTGTATCTATCCATGTGCATATGAGCATGATAATAATGCAACGAGTTAGATGGATGAAATTTGGTATGTGCCCCTGACACCAAATTTTTAGATCTGATATCTAGTTTTTTGCTCAATCGGTGAAAGAGAAGAAGTCGAAAGAGCATATTTGATACTCTTCACTTTACGACGAAGCTAGAAACAAAACACGCTATATTGTGGAAGTATACGAGAAAGTCAAGTGGGGAACAGTTCCATTGGTTTTAGTAATGATTGTTTTCGAAGAACAATAACTCAAAAAGCCAAAGACTGTTTTTGAAAACAACGTGTGCGTTCTCCTCCTGACTTTTCCGTGTACATCTAAGAGGCGATGTCACTTACTGAATGTGGTGAAAAATGGCTTTTGCTTAGGCATTTTATTTATTTATTTTTTCAACCGAAAGTTCTCGATTAGCATCATATACCCTCTGACTGCGTAATTTTTAAAGTCATATTTAGATGCAAACGTGTTCAAATACCGTAGAGACAAGCGTGTTGTTTATATGCAGAGCTTTATTAGTACAATATGATCCAACGCTATAAAAGTACTAAGTAAAGCATTAGCCTGTGAAAATCGCAGGAATGCAGCTGAAAATAGACTTGCCTTCAACCCACGGAAATCGCGGGGGACGCAGTCAAAGATTTAAATATCCTCAATCACCTTTACCACTGACGATTTGTCTCTGTTTTTTCTGAGTGCGTAACTATGATATTACTAAACACTTATTCTGCAGGTTTCTGAAGGTTTTTCTTCTGCAGATTTTCTAGATCTTGAAATAAAAATAGTTGATAATAAATTAAGCACTGAGATGTATGATAAAAAAAAAAACTCTTTTCAGTTCAATATAAACAGGTTATCTTTTTGGAATAGCAACATTAGTCGTCAAATATATAGAAATTTAAAAATTCTTAATTTAGTTAATTATTAAAAATAATTAATTTATTCATAGAAAATTATAATTAAAAAATAAATAAAAAAATTATATTCATAGAAGCACTATTTTAGTCACAGGCAAATTAAAGCAGCAGTCTCGTATTAATACATTGCTTGAAAATGCTATGAGATATCCTATAAATTTCATGTATGCTTATGTTAATAAGAAATATTTAACACTATTAAATAAAAAAGTCTTTTGGATTTATTTTTGATGTGATCATATATAATGGAATTAACAAAGATCTTAGTAAATCACTTCATAGGTAGATGGCGCCACTAGATTAAGAATAAGATTGCACCATATATTAATTTATTTATTTTTATGTACATTTCCAAAAAATTATATTATTATAAAAGGTAAATTTAATTTATAATCAATATTTTTATAGTGTTTTATTATAGTATTAAAGGCTTAATTTAGAAATAATTTCGCGATTTATGTGGGCGCGTGGAAGCGATTAAAATATTCTTTTAGTAATAAATATGCCAAAACGTAAAATTTAATATACCTCCAGCGCGGGAAATAAAACGAAACTGGAGTTAAGGAAAGCGATTTTGGAATACATTAATATTATACTAAGATTTTAAAATATATAATATTAGAATTTAAAAGTAAAATTAAGTGAGATTATTATATATATATATATATTTGCCTACTGAAGGTCTGAAATGCCAAAATTCATTATACTGAATTTCAACGTCGATTTTTTTTGATGATTTCAATATTTGCTCTGTATTTACTTGGCACATGAATAAGTTAAAAGTCAGGAATGAGATTATCTCACTAATCTATAATTTTAAATTTTTACTTGGTTCTGAAAATATATCCACGAAGAAATAATAGACTCGCATTTTTTTTTTAAAGTTTAGAGCCATATTTTTATGCTAGTCGGAAAACAAATATAGATTAAACTAGAAGTTCTGCGAACAGTACACTTCGTGTCTGCGATGTCCAGACGAATCTATCGCAATTACAGCCATGAAATTTGGCACACGGGTAGTCGTAATGGTGACTGAATGCGCCTCGATGCCGGAATTTAAAAATTTAATCTAGAAAATTTTTTATTGAAAATTTTGTGTTGTTTTGGGTGATTTTTCGCACTCATTTCTCAATAGCATGGCTTCGAATAATTGTACGAAAAAAACAGTTACACCATTGAAGGAAAAAAAAAAAAACGAATTTCGTTCTAATGGAGTTCGTTTCGTACGTCTAACGTAATTTACTGAATTTTGAGAAATTTTTGAAAAATAGCCACTTTTATGGTAATTTTTAATAAGGATTTCTTCAAATTCCTGCATCTGACTTTCTAACATCTCTATAATTTTCATTGTTTTTCAACCTATAGCTGGAACGTTTCTGACGGATTTAAAACAAGAACGGTTAAAATATCTTTTTCCGTTTTTTTAAAATTAATTTTTCCTGATCCGTTCGAACAGTTTTCTTGCTAGCGAGAGGTTCTTCAGTTGATCCCAGAATGCACTGTTGCAATTTTATTGGCTCGTGCGTGACCTTCATTGCTGCAGGTGACGTCATATGCTTTCATTCCCAGCATGCATTTCTACAATCCGATTCCTTCCTGCAGGTGACGTCATTACATTCGCGTCATTGTCGAAAAAAAGTCAAACTCAATATTATATACATTCTTGTTTTGATAAATGTCATTATCGCAAAGAAAAATAAGCCGGAAAATAAATAATGTGCATCTTTTATTTTGATTTTGTTTTCAAAACTTTTTCGCGTCATTGTGGGCATTCCCCCCTCCCCCCATTTTGTTGAAGTCCTGATTCCACGGGGAAAGCCGTGCGCGTACTGCTGTCACTAATAAGAAGGAGGAAAGGTGGAAGGGATTTTTCAGTTCCTATTAATGAGTATTCTACCTGTTATAGACGCCATTACAAGAAGACTATGCCTCATCCCTCTATATCAGTCTGGATCTCTAAGTGATTCATGATTAAATTTCAACTCGCGTAACTTCTCTCAACATTGACTGTCAGTAGTGTCTGTAGAGGTGTTGGCCGGTGCGGAAGTCAAAGTTTTGAAAAGTTCGCGACCAAACAAGTGTGTGCTTTAAAGGTTCTGTTCTTATATTAATGGGCGCATGACGTCTTTTCGAACTAAATCGATGAGACTCTACAAGTCTGTAATTTGATTTTTTTTCCCGTATCCCCTACCATTTTAGAGATAGGAAGGCTAACACTGAATTTTGACGCTAGGTGGCGCTGTAAGTGGGCTTATCGCGTAGCGTATAGTCACTTTTCTATACCTTGAGACCTCTTTTATGACTACAGCTGTCGCAGTTCTGTAATTAAGTTGGGTCTCAGGACTTCAGTGGGATCAACCATATTACTAGTTTGTTGGATGGCGTTTTCTTTTTCTTTTTTTATCCTTCTACGATATATAACCATGAACCTTTGAAAGGAAAGGATACAACAAGGCTTCCGATGAGAGTGACTTGGGGTCAAGATTCTGTTGGCTCTCACTACCAGACAGAGCTTGTGAGCAGTATAAATTCCTAAGTGATATGAACTTTCGGATTTTTTTTTTTTTTTGCTTTGAACACTATTTTACTTTGCTAAGGAATATCATGGATTATGTATGAAATTCAAATATATGACAATCAAGAGGAATTTGAAAGTTAACAATCTATTCTTTAGAAAGCTGTCAAATTTTTGCCATAACTGCATCGTTTTTTTTGTTTTGTTTGAAGCAACCATTAGTATTGCCAATGTTACGAAAATAAATACTTACCAAAGTGCTATGCTGAAACAGTCTGTAATAATAGAATCTTTTAAACTATCAGATAGTTTCGATCACTACTATAATTAAAAGTGATGTAAATGAATAGTAATAAAATATACTATAAGTGCAGCAAATTAACGTACCAAATATATTTACTGAAATAAAAATTGATTACGAATATTTGTATTGGTTCACCTAAATTCCTTATAAACCTCTAAACTATAATATATCGCATTCCATACTAAATTTCAAATATACAAACATGAGACACAAAGTGAAGATCTAGTGTATACGTAGGCAAACGCATGTTTAACCTAGACACGCGTCAGATATCCACATGTTGGTGCGGAGTGAAAGTTTGAATGTAAGATTTCAGGTTAGATACTCTCATTCTTTGATCATAGTTCTAAATCCCATCCATAATAGATTATAGAGTAGTTCCCAAGGGGGATATTATTTTGAAAATAAAAATCAATCAGATTAAATCGATTCCGGCTCTACTGAAATATTAACGAAACTATTAGAAAATGAAACATTGTCTATAAAATAAAAGTGGCCTCAATGATATTCGTTCACAAATAAATCTATATTATACGTTATATTAACATTGTATCGAATCCACTTTAATATTAATGACAATATCTCCGAACTATAAATGATTATTTCCTTGCTATTATAAATGAATTCTTAATGTTAGCCTTATATTCTCGTTTAGTTCTTCGTCTGCTCGGTAACTAGACGGCTGCTTTCCACTATGGTAGTTGAAATCGCTTCTGTTTCTGCATCAAGTTACCAATAAAATTTGATTATGTCATAGTTGTTTTCTATGCAGTTGCTTGTCCGTTTACAGGTACAAATAAATGCAATCTGTTTTGCAGAATAGCATGATATGTGTGTGATAAAATGATGCGCTTCAATTATTTGAGTTGTTTCGAACACTTGCTGATTTATTTGCAATAATTTCCAGCCTTTTTTAATGTACTTTAAAGTAATATTCAAGACTTACGATTCAGTTTGAAATTAATTCTATCCGTATTTGGAATTTCTTTAAAGTATTAGGAACCCAATTTTATTAAATTATTTTAGTAACAGCTGTTTGTAGCAAGCAGTATTTTTGTATTAATCAAAAAATCAATTTCCGAGTATGTAAAGAAATGATATCATTTTAATTAACTTACCGCTTTGAACTTACATCTAAGAAATATATTAATTCACTTAAACATGAAAAATATATTAAATCACTCAATATTAAAATATATTAAAATTAAGTGTTGCTTAAATTTCTGAACATTATTCTTAGAATTTTTTTATGTTTTTAAATTTGTTTACAGATAAATGTGGTCCATTTTTTTGCTGCTTGCTGACTAATTCACAAGTCAACAGCTTTGGAATTCTTTGCATTAGAATATTAAGATTCAGCCAAAAATGTTTTGTAAATAATAAATGTTAGATTTATACTTAACGTTAGTTTTAAATTTAAAATTTTCTATACGCGATTTAAATTTTCAAATTTTTTTATAATAAAACCAACACTCTTGATAGTGGTCCGCAATTTAAATGTTTTCTTATTTCAGTTTGGCATGTGTTACTTACTTTGTTAGATGTTATTTAAAAACTTGCATGTATAGAGATTAAATTAAGGCCAATAAAAAATGTCTTGCTTTGGAAGTTGTGAAAGGAAAGGGGTTAAATTAGTTAAATGATTAATAAAAAGTTATTATTATTTTATGTATTATTATTATTCTATGCTTTTTTCCGCTCAATAATAGTTCAATAAAGTTTCTACGCACACCCATCAAAACTGCAAACCGGAGATTTTTATCTCTGGAGGCAGGGGTGTGTCGTAGTGTAATGCAATGCAATGTGGATACGCGTCTGGTGAACTTTTAATCTGTCGTCGAGGGTCATATGTCGTCACATTTGACTGGTATGGGTATAGCCGTCTTATCCAATTGGCTATATTGGGCTGTAGCCCATACTGATAATACTGATATTACTATATTGATACTAATACTGATTACTATACTGGTGATAATATTGATTACTATACTGGTACTAATATTGATTACTATACTGATACTAATACTTATTACTATACTGATACTAATACTGATTATTATACTGGTACTAATATTGATTACTATACTGGTACTAATATTGATTACTATACTGATA
>BGPR01017216.1:0-25534 GCA_013235015.1 Araneus ventricosus
TTGTCGAGTGGTTTTGCAAACACATCACCAAGACGGCGAACGCCTGCGTCTTTACCACACCGAGGTGCACAAATCCACACCTCACAAGAGTTCTATAGCTCGCTTGTTCGGAACGCAAGAGAAGATAGTATATTCGCCATGTAGCGGATGTAGGGGAAAGTCGGGTAAGATGGCGATCTTAAGGTTTGGGAATTTTTCCTGATCTCAATATTCCTTGCAGGAGAATTGTTGTTTCGGCAAAATCTTCTTGCAACTCTTTACCTTAAATTGATATTTTTCTTTAAAAATTATCATTTTCAAATTTGAGACCCGAAAATTTCATTTTAGAAAAAAAAGTCATTTTCGTCATCTTACCCGACTGTGCGGGTAAGGTGACGAACGGTGTCGGGTAAGATGGCGAACTGAGATAACAATTTAATTCATCATCACATTCTATCAAAAACCGATTAAAATAGTTGAGATCACATCTTGATCATAAAAAATTGCACATAGCAGAAAACAAACATAATCAGTCTACAGAAGGCGTTCCCAACCTTTATTCCCTCGCGTACCCCTTGATTAATCTTTATATTTTCACGTACCCCCTATTATCCAACCACCACCACCAACAACAGCAACAACCATCCGTCTATGCAAAGAAGTTTTTATCATTAATATTAAGGCCTTATGTTAGATTAAGAGTCAAATGACTCGAATTAATAATATTTGATGGACTTATTTCTGATTTTACATTTTATTGCATTTTTACAATAGTATCAGTTCATCGCCAACGCAAATGAAATCTGTATTGAAATAATTTCGCATTAACTTATAAGGATGGCTAAAACTTACACTCTGTAATAAACAACTTTTCAAATGGTATAGTTATTAAATAAACTTGGGGAAACAAATTCTGTAACTATTTTAATTCCCTATGGTTTTTGTTTCCGCCATTACAAAATTTGATTTCGCGTACACCTAGGGGTACGCGTACCACAGGTTGGGAACCTCTGGTCTAAAGTAACAGCATAAAACAAATGAAATAATATCAATCCAAATTTTAGATTCAAACCTTAAGAAATGAAGTCAATTACAAAAATCGCATTGCTATGGGCTTCGATATTGTCCCAGTCAGTACAGGTGGAATGGGGCCAGAGCCTGCACATGAAACACTGGAATCCTAATTCCGTTTTCCCTTGCTTACTGGAAATGATGCATTCTTCATTATCGATGTCCTCTGAGTCCAGATTGTCATCAGCGACAACGTAAGGAAATTCAAATGAATGGGTTGAGTCTTCAGATTCAGAACATTAGAACATTAGAAGTCGACGTGCCGCTTAGCTACTTTCTTCTTTTCTGTAGGAATTTTAGCAGGTTTGTTGCGTTTAATATTATTAACTTCAGCCTTCTACAACTGTCACAGTTTTCGTTTATCTTCTTTTTCCTCTTCATCCTTTTTTAATGATATGCTCATTTTCTCTGGATGCCAGTGAAAGAGGGTGCAGAAGGAAGTACAGTCAGGTAGCACGTGAGCTCAATGAATTAGCGTGAAGGGGTTCGTCATCTTACCGAACTTGCCTTTTTATTTCAAAAGACATCGCAGGATATCAGCTCATCTGAAAAATTAAAATAATACGTCGTTGAACACGTTTTGATTTGCTCTTTACTCCGTCAACTCTATCCCTTACAAAGCAACAATCAAAAGTTGCGTAGGAACAATTCAAAAAAACATTACCGAGTACTGGGATTCACACTAATAACGGGATGGAATATTTTATTGTGACACGGGTAACAGGTCGCTATGAGTCTGATGATTTAGAATCGGTGCATTCATCAAGGGTAATTTACCAGAAATATCCAATTCGTTATCTTACCCTCTTCGTCGCCATACCCTACTTTCCCCTTCATCCCTGGATAATCCCTTTTGATGGCATCAACATCACCTTTTTAAGCCCAATACAGCCGTAAATGCGTTAGATTTGTGTTGAGGGCCCGGTAATCAACCACACTCCTCGAAATCGCCATCTTTTTTGCAATACTCCGCGGCTTGTTGAGGACATTCTTTGATTGCCTCACGATGAGTCTGAAAATATAATTTTCACACTCGCGAACTGTTTTCGATCGACAAATCAAACAAAGCTTTGCAGATGTCGGCGACCCGAAGTCGGGCAAGTCTCTCGACCGAACACAAGGTACTTGGAAACTCAGTCGTCAGAAACGGGTTCAGGCTCCGTTTTAAAGGTGGTAAAGCCCCAGCCATGGCCGAGAGACATCGCGCAGAGTAGGGTAGAGTAGAAAAAAGAAACTTTGAGACGCATGCTCGCTAAAAGCTGCTTTGTCTCTAATTTATCGGAAAAATTGAGAGTAGAAACTCTGCTTTGAGTTGATTGACTGATAGGTTGATTATAGGGAAGGAAAGATATCAAAACAACAAGAAACCACAAGCTTGGAGAGTTTATTTTAGAAAAAACATTCGAAAGCCAAACGCAGCAACGTGAAAAATTCGACGTTGAATGTGACGCAAAAAAGACACGATAAAAAAGATTTTCTTTTTCTCATGATCAGAAAGATCAAACAACCAAGAAATGGAGAGCGGAATGCAACCAAGAAATGGAGAGCGGAATGCAACCAAGATTATGTCGTAAAATATCTCTATCATTCTCATATCTTGTGCACTGAAATAAAATGTGTGCAATATTTTCTTTTTGTTTGCACGTACTACAGAGGGGAGACGAAATTAGATTGAACTTGAAAAGAGTAGCTTTTGTAGGATATGATCTGGTTCTGAAACGGGACAGAAGAACATCCATAATTCTATTATAAATAGTGCAGAGAATTGACAGAGAGTTTTGGAGCAAAGAATTCAAAATACCCGCTCAGTTGTCTCCGTGGCTACTGCGCCTGCGCGGAGCCTCACATGATTTGGGCCCGTGACTTCACGATTGGACGTGGGCGGGCAGCGGTCGTTCGGTTTTCGTTTTGAGGTCAGATAACTCCAGTGTTATCTGACCTCAACCCCTCTCTTCCTTTTGTCTCCGTCCTTTGAACCACCTGGCACGAATCTAACAATTCTTGATACTACATTTCCCCCCTCGTCATTGCTACGGCGACAACAGATGCTCCTTCACATCGTGCATTTTATTACATTCGAAGCACCATTCATTTCTTTTTGTGTCTGTGTGCCTGATCAGAAAAACGCCGCAGAGTGCTACTTCTATTCCTCCTCAGGTCCTCTCCTTTCGGTAGTAACCGGACTCAATAACCTTGAATGAATTTACACGCTCATTGGGATCACTTAAAAATTTGCAAAAATTAAATGAAGCACAGCATAGAGAGCGTAAATAACTATCGCCATTGAATTACCGTGCAAACAAATTGAAAGATGTACGCGCTATGAAATACAGGGTGTCCAGCGAGTAAGACCCTGATTTCAAAATTAAATATCTCCAAAAAATATCAATAGAAGAATGCGGTAAATGGTATGTTTATTAGCTAAACTGTAAAAATGTTATACAGAAATTTCGAAAATTTAGTTACAAAAGCCGTTAACAGATGGCGCTGTATGCCAAAATACTTGTTCTCTGCGAGCAGTCTAAAAAAAGTCAAGTCAAGCAGTTTTTGCAATCAGAACACAATGTTTTCAAAATGTTCACCGTTCGAAAAAATGAGGTGGCGTAAACGAAGAATGAAATTTGACATCACATCCTTCAATGTCTCAACGCAAATGGAATTTCATGCCTCACAAATCGCCGATTCAAGCTCATCCAGCGTAGAGGGATGGTTCCCGTAGACAGAGTTTCTCAATGCGCCCAATAGAAAGTAGTCTCAAGGAGTCAGATCGGGCGAATATGGAGGGCAATCCATTCCTGTGCCAGTAACTTTGGGACGATCCAACGCAATTACTCTATTCCCGAAGTATTCATCAAGAAAGCGAAACACCTTTTCTGTGCGATGTGGGCGAGCCCCATCTTGCATGAACCACTCGATTCTTGGTCGATCCTCCAACGCTAGCTGTGTGCTGACAAATTGTTTCAAAATTGTAATGTGACGTTCACTACAGATCATTTCTCGCATGAAAAAAGGACCGATAATGCCTCTGCTGCATACCGCAACCCAAGTAGTAACTTTAGGCGAATGCAGTGGTTTCTCTTCACACAAATGAGGACTTTCGGAACCCCAAAATCTCCAGTTTTGTTAATTCACGAATCCATTCAAGTGGAAATGTGCTTCATCTGTGAACCAGATGCAGCCAACATCAAATCCTTCATTATCAATCATTGTGAGAATGTCGTTCGCAAAGTCAAACCTTTGTCGCACAGCTTTTATGGGTATGACCTGATGACTTTGGAGTTTGTATGGAAACATCCGTAGGCTGTTTTTCAATATTTTTTGCGTACTTGAACGCTTCAAACCAGTCTCTGATGCAATTCTTCGGGCAGTATTCGTTGGGTTTTGCTGAACAATCCCAGAAACTTTGGCGACATTTTCAGGAGTGACTACAGTTTGCCTGGCTCCAACATTTCCAACTCGATTATCATCCACGCTGGATGTCCGTTCGAATTTTGCGAAGAGCCTTGCGAATGGTTTTTGCATCGGGTCCTTTTGGAATCGTTTTTGAAAACTGCGCCTTGTTGCTGTAGGACTGCGTTCTAATCTGTGATATTCCAGTACCAGAAAAACACGTTGTTCAATGGAATACATGATTTCAACCTCTACGCTAACCTCCTTTCACGATTCAGCGGTAGAACTGATCGCTCTGGACTTGGAAGCACAATTTATAGTGTTGCGATTACAGTGCCATCTGTTAACGGTTTTTGTAACTAAATTTTCGAAATTTCTGTATATCATTTTTACAGCATAGTTAATAAACATACCGTTTACCGCATTCTTCTATTGATATTTATTTCTGAAATATTTAATTTTGAAATCAGGGTCTTATTCGCTGGACACCCTGCAAAAGCGGAAGCAAAAAATCTGCCTTTTTGTAAATATTCAACGACAGCAATATTTTTTATCTTAACTTTAACAGATTCAAAAGCATGGGAAGAAAGGAAGGATTTGATAAAACAATAAATAGGTTTGAATCTAACCACAATAATACAAAACGGTGTTGCAGATTGTGTATGAAATGAATTTCAAAATGCTAATTAAAATTAAAGGAATATACCATTTAAATTCAGATCAGTAAAAAGATTTTCCGCTCTTAAAGCTTATATATAAATCATCTTCGTGCAATATGTATTACAGAAGTTATTGGCGAAGAATTGAGAAAAAACGTCAAAAATTGACTAAAGTTTTGTTATTTAACCCGGGAGGACGCATAACGCGAAGACGCGCGAGAGGGTGTGTGACACCCCAATTCATTATTTCGCTATTTAAGCAAAACTGGTAACATTTTTATGCTATATCTGTTCCAAATGATCTATGCAAACAGTTCCAGTTATACAAGAACGAATTTTTAAACGAAAAATTTAGTAAGTAATCTATATACATAAAACGCTAACGTACGTGGCACTGAAAACAGATTAATTTCTCTTTTGTCGATGGCAACGACCGGTTTGTTTACAAAACAAAAGCGTTAGCCTCCGCCATGATAGGGATAACTTCATAGTCATAGCCTGTTACTACATTCGTTCTGGTGTAAAATAACTTTTTCTTGAAAAAAAATGAGTTCAAGATGAAAAATTCACAATATTTCTTACAATATATTGAAATTTTAGATGGAATTATTCAACAGAGATCAGCAAAGCATATGAGCTGAAGCGATCCAGGGAACTTTTAGATCAACGCCAGAATAGTTTAAGCCAGCGAAGATAAAATAGAGTCAATTCGCAAACTGAGGTGAACCTTATGGAACGTGCTATTGCGATCATTGTGCATTGGTTACTTTTCTATTATGCGTGCACCGCTTGGCGCCATTTTGTCTTTCTTGGCGCGCTGATTCGCTAGTTTGGCTCTGGAAGCACCAAGAAAATCATAGCATGCATATAATCGAGCGCAAATGCTCTGCGCGGGATCAGCTGGTGTATTATATTATTCAGCGCATTGAGAATAAATAAGAAAAGTATATCTCTTACGCACAAATTTTCAAAATTTTTTATAAGAAAGAATCATCACTTTAATCATCGTTATATACAATGTGAATAGCAAAATATTGCTTCTAATTTTCTTAAGTACATAGGAAATTATATTTAGATAACCAAATAAAGAATTCTGCGGGGTTTTATCTTTAGATATAATAAATTTAGAACGCAATTCAATCCTGTTTTCTCGAATAATTCCTATATTTATAAGCTTTTACTTCATTATGTTTTTGAGACAGCGATGAGACATGTACTAGCTGACTACAGTCACATTACATCCAGAAATATATAACTTTTGCATCACTCTCATGACATTATCACTTGCACTGTTATAAAGTTTATAAGTCTTTGCACCTGCTAAAATTTGCATCTTAGAAGCATAGAATGTTCTTGAGTCCACTTGTTTCCTCACCTAAACTTTAATTGCGAGGCAGCATTATATTCCTATCCATAATACGTTTACTCACCTGAACAAAGAAAGATGACACGAGGATTCGCAAGGCCTCATAAGCTCAATTCCGATGAAAAAAGGAATTTTTCTTAAATTACTTTCCGTCTGTTGAATGCGACCTTAAAGCCAACTTAGCATGGATTTGACTCATTCCTGTTGGAAATTCAAATGAAATTGTTCAGTCACTGAATGAAACGCATCTCGTTGGTTTATTTCATGACGTAGCCGAAGTTACGGCAGTCTAAGTTGATTGGTTGTTACAATCTATATATACTGTTCATTTGTGTTTTTAAAACAAGCAGTCGAATGGATGGCTGTCAGTGAGTGTGTAAGCTGCAAGACTGCAGCATGTCTTTTTTTAAGTAAACTGGATTAAAGCTCTTTTGTATTTTAAACTGCCTGGTATCTGCGTTACTCTGCAATTTACACTCACGACATGCCAGCAATTCCAACTAAAAGAAAGTCAGTATTTTTCACATTTTACGTGGCGTGGGTTATCGAATATTTAATTAACCCCGTTGCGCGTCCTCGGAGGTTAATTAAATATTTTAAGAAGTAATAATTTTTGAAAATTGAAAAATTCGCAATTGACTCGGAAATTTATACCAGAATGGCATGCGCAAATTTCATTCATCGTTTAGGAAGACGTCTTATGACAGACAGATCGGTAGAACAACTTTTTTTAAATAGGTCCTCTCCCTTTGATAGGAACCGTACTAAGTAACTTTGAAAGACAACATACTCATAAAGATCACTTAAAACCTTTTGAAAATTAAAACAAAACTACTCATGGAAAGAGTAATTAATCCAAATTGCACAGTAACTGGATTACTGTGACATAACCCCGGAAATGAAAGTCTGCATGTGAAATAAAAATGTCCAAAGAAAACAATATTTTACCACGTTTTTATTAACTCGGTTTCTTGTCTGTCTGTTCGGTACAAATTTTGCAATCAGTTTTAAACTAACTTCCCTATGAGCTGGAGACTTGAAACTTTAAACATAGCTCAAAACTAGATGACAATGCAATATTAATTCTCTTTCCTGTCTGTCTGTTTATCTGTTAATTTTTTATTTCATATTTTGTGTTTTACCGACCCAGAGCTTCGATAGATGGCGCTGTCCAGGCGTCACTCGTGAATAACGAGGAGGGGGAATCTTGAGTTATTTGTAGAAGTGGATTCCACGAAATTTCGCGGCGATTAGTGGGGGAACTTCGAAGAGTGAATTGAAGTTCGGAGGGGAAAGTTTGCTATACCAGAGTGACAATAATTTGTTTGCCGTGAAAATCTAGAGAGGGGGGGGGGAAAGTTAAATGCTGCGCAGTTGCTAGTTGTTTACACGAAGGGCTCTGCGTCATGTAACTTGATTTTTTCAGGAAAATGACAATTTTCTATTCATGATGAGGTGAACAGAAACTGAAATAAACCTGAAATTTGCCACATGTCTCTGTCATAATCTCATCAAGATGTTTAAAATCGATTGCAAAATTTCATACACAGAAGACTAAAAAGCAGAAAATAATTATTTAAATAAAATAAAAGTTTTAATATACCATGTTTTTAAAACGGACTAAAAAGTATAAAATAATTTCTTCTAGCCCAATACAGATTTAAAACGAAAAGCGTGGGGCGCATGCAATATTTAATAGTAAGGAGTAGCTGTCGTTGAGAAAAGTCGCATAACAGTTCATATCATTTCCATTACGATAAAATTGTTTAGTGACTTAAATAATTTATGCATCAATTATCTGTTGCATGCGCCCCACGTTTTCCGTTTTAAATCTGTATGGGGTTATAAATCTGTATTGGGCTAGAAGAAATTATTTTATACTTTTTAGTCCGTTTTAAAAACGTGGTATATTAAAATTTTTATTTTATTTAAATAATTATTCTTATATTAACTTAATCAGTAGCAAATGCACGTGAATGAAGGATTTGATAAACAGTAATTTGGCTTGAATTTAATTTTCTAAAAATAGAAAGTACTGTTAAAAATTGCGTTAAAATTAAATTTTGAAACGTTAATTACACATAGAGAAAAAAAACTATACCCCCATGGAACAACTGTCATTAAAAAGATGATTTTTTGCTTTTTAAAAGATGGTGTAAAAATAATTGTCGTGTGATAAATATTTCAGAAGTTATTGGCGAAAAACGTTTAAACATTAGGCTTAACAGCAGCTAATTTTTGTTATTTAATTAAATTTCTTAAGAACTAATTAATTCGAAAAGTTGAAAATAGCACAGTTTACCTAGAAATGTATTCCAGAATGTCGTGTTCGAATTTCATGTCGCTATCGTTCATTGTTTAGGAGTTCTTGTGACCGACCGACAGACAGACACAAGTATTTTCTGTTTTATGTTAAAGATATACAAATATTTTTGCTATTATTAATTTTAAATATCTATTCCAAATAACCTTTTTAAATCCCTCTTAATTTTCAAAGAGTCATTAAATACAAGTAAAATGTTATACATCCTGTTAAAGTTTGTGTTTTTAGTTCTATGTACTGTCAACAGATGGCGCTTCTAACGAAAACTAATTTTGAAAGTGATCTTACTATCATTTAAATTAACCACAAATATAGCAGTGGAGTGTCGTGGCCCAGTGTGACCGGTGTCTGATCAAGGATCAGCAGACTTAAAGAAGTCACAGAATTTCAGCATTATAAATTTAATGAAAATCTTGATTAATTTTCTATATTGTAATTTATGTACATTTGTTATATACATATTGCAAGAACAAAGATAAACCAAATCCCGGATATAAATCGCGGGAGCCAATGGAGAATAGCACTGACTACGTCAGACAACGGTGAGGAATGCCTTAGATTCAGCTCTATCGTTAAAGTTCCGATGAACTATGAATTCAGCAGCTCATGGGCAATACAGGGCGAAGTTAGAAAAACACGAGGACGGTATAAAAAATCGAGGTTGGCAAACGCTCGGTGATGAAGCTCCAGCACTTTCAGCCGAGATCTTTCGGCAAAAAGATACTCAAGGTGGGTTTGAGAAATACCGAGGGTCGGTATAAGATATCAAGATTGAACAAACGCTCGATAACATAACAGTCCACCATAAGGACTTTCCAGCCGGATCTTTCTGGCCAAAGATACTCAAAGGGAGTGAGAAATATCATGGTATACAGAATCGAAGTTGAACGAACGCTCGATAACATGCAAACGTTCCACCATAGGGAACTTGTCCAGCAGATCTTTCGGCTAACAGATACTCGAGTTTGGAAATACTGAGGTCGGTATAAGATATCGAAGTTGAACGAACGCTCGATAACATGCAAACGTTCCACCATAGGGGCACTGTCCAGCCGAGATTCTTTCGGCTAACAGATACTCAAGGTGAGTTTGAGAAATACCGAGGGTCGGTATAAGATATCGAAGTTGAACAAACGCTCGATAACATGCAAACGTTCCACATAGGGGCACTGTCCAGCCGAGATTCTTTCAAGCAAAAGATACTCAAGGTGAGTTTGAAATACTCGAGGGTCGGTATAAGATATCGAGTTGACGAACGCTCGATAACATGCAAACGTCCACAGGGAACCTTTCTAGCTGATTCTTTCGGCTAACAGATACTCAAGGTGAGTTTGAGAAATACGAGGTCGTATGATATCGAGGCATGAACGAGGCTCACAGATAACGCAAACGTTCCACCATAGGGGCACTGTCCAGCCGAGATTCTTTCTGGCCAACAGATTCCAAGGTGAGTTTGAGAAAAATACCGAGGGTCGGTATAATATCAGGAACGAACGCCTGATAACAGCAAACGGGTCCACCTCAGGGACACTTTCCAGCCGAGATTCTTTCACAATAGATACTGGTGAGTTTGAGAAAATATGGAGGTCGGTATAAGATATCGAGGTTGAACGAACGCTCGATAACATGCAAACGGCCCACCTCAGGGACACTTTCCAGCCGAGATGCTTTCGGCTAACACGGGGTCAAAAACGCTGTCGTATCAGTTCCGATTTCGGATTATCAAACCAACACGACGGAGATTGCTCTCCGCCTGTTTACTTTTTCATCTCTTTCTTTTTCCTCCCTTTTTAATCACCCTACCTTCAAAGGCCAGGGGAGTGGTTGATGAATTACCTCCTGGTTATTCGTCTTCAAGCTGGACAAATCACCCAACCGCAGTCGTATGCCTTCCTTCATGGTGTTGATTGGATGTGGTCACTCTTAACCGGAGGTATTTGTCGGCTTACATGCGGGTGGTCTGCCAAAAGAAACCGCACTCCGCTGGGCCCTTGTAGGCTTGCGTAAGGTTGGCAGATTTATCACCCTCTTACGCTCATCTTGTGTCGCTCCCTCGGGGACTTCGGCTGCGGTGGCCGCCCCGTCATGGGAAAGAGGGGAGACATCGCAGCAGTCAATCACGGAAGCTAACATCTACCACAGTTCACAGTTTGGAAGCCCCTCTCCAGTGAATCACAAATCCGATCATTTTCCTCTCCGATAGCAGTTAACGAGATTTTCTTATGAATATTTGTTTTCGTAATTTTTTTGTTTTAGTTCTTTACAAGTGCTGTTTTTCTTGTTACCTGTGCTTCGTGTTTTCTGGAATATTCGCGGAATAAAGCGTCGTTTTCCATTATGCTGCTTGTACCGTACTTTCCCCGGACGAGTTTTATAACAGTATGGCCTGGTGCAGCAGGGCCCACAGACAATTAATCTGAGGAGTCTCTAATAATCCTGCTGATATTTTTACTCCCTCGTCCCTTCGTGTCACCGCACGTGTGATGACTCGGCTATTGAGGGTAAGTAAGAATAAATAATCCCTTTAGTGGTGGAAGGGAAGATAAATATAATTTGCGAATAATTTGAAAAGAGAGAAAGCACTTTCCAATTTCTTTGTTAGAATCCCCGTTTTTTAAAAAAAATGTTTGAGATTTAGTATAAACAGGAATCTGAAGTCTAATATTGACGCATTACACCAAAAAATATAAACCAAAGTGAGTTATCTCCCAGTGAATTTCTGGTATATTTCCGTAATAAGTTTTTTGTGTTCAGCTTCGTTGTATCTGGAAGAGAATCGAGGATACCTTTTGGACTTCTTTCCACTGACTAATCGTGTGCAAAATCTGATAAAGTTCTACAATTTTATTGTCAAGATCACATTCTGAATTCCATACATCTATATCTTTCTCTGTCGTGCTCACAGACAGACATAATTTAGATTTAACGTAGGACTACGTTCCTCCATTGGAGTCTCAGGAAGGAATTTGATTCACACGCCAAAACGCCACAAAAAATGTTGTGTGGGAGATCCTCTATATCTCGGTAACAACATATATTAAAAACATAACTAATGTCTTATTTTAGAGATAAAGGGTAACAACAGAAATTACAAAAAAAAAAACATTGAAAATCGGAATTGTAGTTCAGAGACTACTGAGTCGCAAAGTTGGACAAAAATACGCATGAATTGGTGACGAAACACGCATGAGGTGCGCGCGCACAATTGGCTGACGCTCTCGCTTGCCACGTTTTCCCGAGCGAGATTTCGTGATTGAGTTGAACATTTTGTTTCGACAAATTTATTACAATAATAGCTCGAAATGTCAATATACAAGGAAGGAAACACCAACGAGATATAGAGAAGTTAAAAAAAGAATTGTTGAAGCAGGAGAAGCAACAAGAGAAACAGCAGGAAAGGAACAAAAGAAGCACGAGTAACCTCGAGAAACAAAAGAGTATTGCGAGTAACAAAGTAAATCCGAGAAGCTTCGAGAAATAAAAGAGAATCGCGAGTAACAATGAGTAAAGTAGTCATACGCCTTTAACATCAACGGCTGTTAAAAAAAGACAGCCTCCCATCATTTTTTTTCAAACTCAGTGTGGTTTAAAACGTCGAGATTCTTTGAAATCTCGAGGTCACAAACTTTCAGGACTTTCTTTTGGCACATTTCGCAAACTAAATTTAAAAATATATCCATCTATCAGTTCAATTAACAGTGTGCAGTTCTGATATGAATGAAGTAATACAGTTTTATTTTCAGGACATCTATATCTTCTCTATCTTGCTCACAGACAGACATATATATGGGGTCTACAATACTTTTATCAGGTCTTTTGATTTGCGTGATTTCAAATGGACTATGTTCATCAGTTGAACTTCCAGATCCCACATGTAAGTGTTTTTCTGTTATGCTTCCTTTGATATTTTCATCAGGGCCGTCTTATTCAATGCACTAATTGGCAGTGGCGGTTTCCTGCCCAGGCGACTAGAGGCACTCGCCTCGTGGCTCAAGACCTTGAAGGGTCTCAAAATCTTTTCGACATACGAATTGCGATACGCTGCTAAGCCGACAGGAAATTTATGTTAATTATCTGCTTATTTATCACATTTGGCCTCAAAACAATTTTGAGCCTGTGGATTGATATTACCAAAATCCGCCACTGCAAATTGGGCTGTAGCCCAGGGGCGTCGTTGATTCAAGGGCTCAATCTCTTTCTCGACCTCTTCTCGCAAATTATCTTTTAATTACGATTATTTGGATATTTCTAAAGGGGATGATGAATTCAAGATAAAGATAATTTTGGTTTCTCCATGATACAATAGCTAAGACAAAAATCGAAATCCAAACTAAGCCCACTCCTATGGCATCATCCAGAAGCAAGCGAAGTCACGTGACGCTGAGACACAATGAAAAGCGACATCAATCCAATCCATACTAGGATCCGTAAATATGCGAGGCGAACGTCATATTAGGGGAGAAATAGTTGAACCTGAGACCAGACAGGGCCGTTCTTCTATAAAACTAACATTAATGCCAAAAACTTACTTCAATATTAGTTAATCCATTAAGCGAAATTCCTTCAAAAAAGCACACACTTACATACACGACCAACACCAAAGTGCAACCAAGGAGGCTTTACGCTGTGACGTCACAGCAGTCCAGATTTCTGAGTGTTATGGCCTGGAGAGGAAAGACTTTTGCTCACGGCATCGGACCAGAGCAGTCGTGGTGAGAGCTGACGTGTTATCGGCAGGAGAGAGCTCAATTTGCCCACCTGGAGGGTCGGAATGATTTCATTTTATTTAGCAACTCGGATGGGTAATGTGTACGTCAACTGTGCTGTGTCCCGTAGTGAACATATAAATAAAATAATGGGACTAAAATGTCTGAAGACTATACTGTCTCTACTGCTCACACAAAGAAATCCCGCGCAATAGGTAAAAATACGAGGTCTAATTGTTTATTTATTTAATCACTAGCTGCATTCGGCGACCAGCTTTTTGGCCAGGAATATGATTTCAATTAAATCTTGCATCATTTTATTATATTCATGATTCTCTTAACAACGTACTTTTACACTTCAGATTGTTGTAGATATTTAACCATGTTCTATTAATGACCTTGGACCTCTTCTGTTCATTGTCTACATAAATGTTACTAATGGAGTCAAATAACTGACCATGTCATGTAACTTCTAATTCCATGTTGTCGGCAGTATCTTCACTTTCATTCCTCTTGTAAAATATACATTTGATTTCAGTACTAAAATGACGCAGCAAAATTTTGGCGAACGCCATGTTAGCTGGATTAAAACATGCTGAGAAAAGAATGAAAACAAAGCAACCATAACCATTCAGATTAATGGATGTATTTCTTAATGCATGCGAAGCAATATCTCGGCGAGCTTGGTTTAAAGTATGTGTAAAAAGCAAAATGTATTAAGATAGTATCTCAGATTACAACAATGAAAGAGAAATATGGAATTAAATATTTGTTAAACCAATGAAAACGGTTTGAGTTGCGTTGCAACAATGAAAAGTATTGTTGCACAAATTATGCCAAAAAATATTTTTTTTAAATTTATTAAAATCCGAGAAAAAATTGCGCGGCAACTTAATTGATATCATTGGAAAGATAAATATTTGCACTTTTAGATGGTGTAAAAATGATTTTTCTCCTGTTATATTTTCGGAAGTTATTAAGATAAACGCAAAACTTTCTGTTAATTTTTAATTAATTAAAATTCTAATTAAAATTTTGCACATTTCCACCCTCCAAAGTAGGTTTGTGCCAAATTTCGTAGCTCTTGGTCTATCGGTGTGCCCTTTAGAGGACCAACCACGGACACACATTCTCCTTTATTATTAGTAGAAACCCACGCTGATCACTCATCCATAGGGTATGGAGCGTTTTAACAGTCTACGGGAAGATTACCAAGAAAAAGTGATACAATGTACGAACATTCGACAAATACAATCAGTATAAACATAACAAATGCAATAAAACACATAATACAAAAATTTAAAAAAATTACAAATAAAAATAAATAATAAAATGTACTAGAAATAAAAGAACAAATACAGAATAAAAATACAATCCTCGAAAATAATAATACATATAATACATTAAAATAGACTCATAATCATACAATGTAAAATACAGTATCATCAAATATGGTCTATTCGTGTGGGGGAACCACAACAACAGAAAAAGACCCTGAAAGTGTAACCAAACTAATATACAAATGTTAATTTAAAAAAGAAATTCAATATACATTTCAAAAGATTTCTTTATCTTTTCAGAGAGGAGGTGATAAGGTGCTCCCTAAAAATGTCTTAATCGACCTAGTAGAGAAATCTTTGAACTATATTTAAACCAAATGTTCTTATGCTCTTTGGCAGGAATGGTCAAATGAAAGTAGTTAGTGCGATTACAAAGAAAACGAAATGATCGGCATCCCCGTATACTCCACAAGGACAATTTGAGCTGCTAGGGTGCTACATCCCCCCACTCGCTCCGCTCGTCAACCCCCAAGAATCACATTGTGATCTTAGCTCTCTTCGCTCGCTCGCCGTACAGTTATGAGTGTCTGCTAGTAATAGGAAATTATAACTACATTAATTACTAAAAGTAAATTTAAATTATTTGAAATGCCATGAATTTTAACATTAATTTTTCATCAATAACTAAAAACTAAATCATCAATTTCTAAAATTAAAATTTTACCTTTACACCGTATATATCTGTATATGTTAGAACGAAATTTGAATTCTAAAGGTTATTATTATAAGATGTCTGCAAATAAAAATTACTTTCATCAAACAGAAATCGGGCACTTAAAACTTCTTGGTACACACAATTGAATATTTATTCAACAGTTTCATTAGCCCTAACTTCTTTCCAACAAACTTCTAAATATCCACTCTTCTCAATGAATTGTAGCTCATAAAGCTTTGCCACATGTATACACACTCACTGCAATAATTATTTAACCAAAGAAAGATATAACTTTTCTCTCTGGGTGTGCATTTTACGTGTATTACCTGTATTTATGTGTTAAAACCTCAGAAAATTTGAGTTTTTGAAAAATGATTTAACCCATTTCACAAACTTTTAATTTGAAAAGGACAGCTTAAGGTGACAAATGGCTTTAAACACGTTCATAATCACTCTTCAAAATTATAACGCATAAAAATTATTTACTTTTACCTTTATAAAATTAACAAAGTAGCCTTTATTTAAAATTTTTAAAAATTTCTAAAATTCTTGCTTTTTACACCAAAATTTTAAACACGTCTTTCCCCCACTGAAATAATGATCAGAAAAGCTTCGCTACACGTATAAAAGAACAGTGTCCTGTCACAGTCCCACAACTATGTTCCTGTAGCTCGGAAACTTCGCTTCGTACACAAAAACGACTGACTCTATTTTGTTCATTCCGATTGGATCGTCTGAGGAACGATTCCTCAACAGTTTCATTTGACCTATCTTCTCTTTTTCGACGATTTCGATTTATAATTGAAACTACCCGACTTAAATTCATTTTGAAAAATTTCTTTGTCTCAGATTGATTTGAAACAGGCGAATCGAATGTAAACAAAACAAATTTACGAGCTGTTGCCAAACGGCTGTTAAGAAATTAGACCCTTTTTTGACGCCACGTATGAGAATTATATATATAGATTTAAAATTTTAAACCTGAGAGGATATGATGGGAATGGGCCATGATTAGTTACAAAATAAATGAAAGGTTGATTAATAATAAGTAATTTAATGTCAATGTTGGGCCACAACTCCTTCACACGCACAGCGGTCTGGGACTCACTCCAATAAATATTCCAATTAACCAGCGGGAGTGGTCTCCCCTAAACTGTCTCGTAGACTTCTAACACTTGTAGAGAAAAAAATAAGCTAAAAGGCAATGAAACGAACAGGAATCTCTAACGCAGTGGAGAAAAAAAAACAGCGAAACGTCTTACCACGATTTCCGAAGGTCGTCCAACGCGGAAGTGGAATTAGAATCCGGCATGATTACCAATAGGGCTGGGTGTAAGATAAAGAAAACGAAATTTGCAATTTGAATGCCTTTTTTAACCCATTGACACAAAAATTGGATGCAAATTTCCTATTAAGGTAAGAAGGCCACATACCAAATTTCATTTATCAAAGTAATTTTTAAAAAAGTTATTGCGTTCAAAACTATGCGATTATGCAGACCGACAGACAGTCAACCCTTTGACGGATTTGGCCCAAAATTTTATATGATCCTACATTTATGATGATAAAACCGTGTAACAAATTTTATCCGTATAACTATTCGAGTTTTTGAGTTATAGTGTTCACATGAACGTGGACAGACAGGCAGACTTTCCGTTGACGGATTTTGTCTAAAATGTGACAGAAACCTACAAATTATGTTTAAAGACCACATACCAAATTTCATTCCCATAGCTCTAATAGTTTTCGAGTTATCGCGTTCACAGACAGACAGACATAATTCCAAAATTGTGTTTTTCGGACTCAGGGAGGTCTAAAAAGTGAAGATTCGTCAAAATTTCGAGTTCGAATTCTTTGAAGATTACAATACTTTCTGTTTGTATACTTCGTATACGAGAAAGTAAAAGATACGCCTTCCTTGCAGCGTTTTTAATGTACATTCGCGGGAAAAAAAGGATCCGCCCAGCATTATTCCGCCTCGAATCATTTTGTCTTTAAACAAAAATTACCAATTTTCAGGAAATAACGTCTACTAATAGATTTCATGTCTAAAAAGTTCAAAAGGGATCGTCTACATATTTAAAATTGCACTAACTTAAAAATTTCCAATGGAAACACATATTTTTCTTAAAATATTTCGAATCTACATATAAAGTTATGCTGGAATACCAAGTTTCATTTTCCTAGCAGTTTGGTTTCGGAATTATAAGCAAATGAAATTTTGAGTTTCAAATGTTAAAGTAAAATTTCAAATTTTCACTGATATCTTGAGAAATAATGTAACTATTTACCTATAATTTCTTTTATGTAGTAGTGTGAATTATTCTGCGAATTTCGCGCTTTTACTTTTTACTTTAAAATAATTTTGAGTGCATGAAATATTTTATCAAAATTGACGCTAAAAAAGTTCTGAATAGCAACACTTATAAATTTTAACAGTAATCGAAGCAGATGGCCATTTGATAAGCTTATGCGAAATTTCAGCATTTTCGTACGAGAAGTTTTGAAGTTACATTAAATTTTCAATTTTTTCGCTGTAAAACAATGCACTGAAGGGGGCGTCTTATGTTCCGAAAACGGTTTCATTATCAAATATAATCATTACACCACTTTATATTTTTCAAACTTAAATATATGAAGATTTTAACTATATTATTAAAACTTTATAAATTCAAGTTGTATAATATTAATCGATTTTATTTTTTTACATATCAAGTTTTACCTATTGTAAAATGTAGATAATTACTTTGAAAATAACATTTAAAGTGCGAAATAATTTACTACGACATTTAAAGCCAAGCAGAGAAATTTAGCATGTAAATTTGGAGACGACCCCTTTTATGTCGAGAACACAAAATGTCAAATATCTTCTGATCTATTAATGATATATTAACCAAAATTAATATCCTGGGGCATTTTTTCATGAGAAATTTATTTATGTCATCAAAAAAGGGTGTTGCCATTGAGAATTTTGAAGTTAGTGCCATTTTGAATATGTAGATGACCCCCTTAAGAGAATTTCAACCCTAGAATCTTTTAGTACACGTTATTTCCTGCAAAACGGTACCTTTAGTTTTAAGAATCAATGATTAGCGGCGGAATAATGCTGGGTGGATCTTTTCTTTCTCCGCGACTGCGCGAATAAGGGGCTGGTAGATTTAAAATTAGGTACACAACAATCTGCGAAAATTTTAAGAAATTAATCGGCCAATTCATTCCCTGGAATTCCAGCATGTGATTTCACCCAGGTGACGCTGACTAAATTTTTAGCTTTAAAAATATTTTCTTTAATATCCAAAATTAAACTGGATTTAATTGAAGTGGAACAAAAAGTGTCTAAAGAAGATAAACTGTCAGAAAAATTTTTAACCTCTTTATCTAAGGCCCAACCTACTGCAAAATTAATTGCAGACAATTCTGCCTGATAAACAGAGTTATAATGATAGGCCTAATTGTTTAAGAAAATCGAGCCGCCTACTTTGAAATAAGGTCAGACATCCGATTCTTAATAGTAAGTAACATAAAAGCTGCGGCTATTCATCGCCAAGCATGCGAAGTGTACGGTGACAGTACAATGAGCGAGAAAATGAACGAATTGTCCAAGGGAGATCGGGAAAAGTTCCACTTCAAATATCTTTCTGGTCGACCATCTGTAATCACTAACGATTCGGTGTAGGCAGTTGACGCTCAAACTTACTTAAACAGGCGATTCAAAGTTTCCAAGCTCTTATCAGAATACGCACAATTTTCAAGATCTGTTTTGTTTAAAATTGTGTCTGGGGTCTTACTATGCGAGAAACTGTGCTGTTTCTGAACTGCTCAATGAAGAACTCAGAAAGAAAACATTGGCAAGGATTTAACATTTTTGTCCCTTTACAACGAGGGGGCGCGGTGGCCTAGTGGTAAGGTCTCGGCCTCGGGGGGCTCCAGGCCCGAAACCCGATTCCACTGAAGATCCGCCGTGTATGGGGCCTGTTGCGCGCTAAATCAAACAAAGTGGACAAACGTACTTCCGTCTGTGTGGTGCAGACGTTTGGAGAAGGGGTGCCAGCTCAGGCGTCGCTCTCGTCATCTGACAGTGGACCCGTCCCAAAATAGCCCTCGTGTTGGCTTAAAACTGGACGAAACGCAACACAACCAAACCCTTTACAATGAGGAGTGCGAAATTTTCCTTAAGTCTTATCGTCAGAGGAGGTGAGATATGGGTGATGACCATCAGAAGACATTCCGGTTTGGCAGCTGTTCAAACACTGACAAAGAAATGAAACCGACTGTGAATAATTTGTCATTATCACAGGTGTTTTTGAAGAAGATATTGGAAAACTTTACGTTCGTCACGATAAATGCTGAAACCGACAAGGAAATTATGCAGAAAAATGGAGAATTGCACGTAACATCAGAAAATAAATGCTTTTCTGACATTATTGTTATTTCAAAACGGACCTTACTTAAAAACATCCCTGGCATTATACATCCATTTTTATTTGTAAATTATTAATCTAAATTGTTACTCGAATGTGAAATGACATCCTGATATTGATGATAATATAAAAAGTTTTCGATTACTAACCTTTCATTACCTTTCCAGACGTAGAACCTGAATATCTGGAAATTCTGCTCGCTACAGGCGAATATGAAGAATTCGCTAGATGTGAGTTTCTTTTATATTAATTGTTTTGAATTATCAATTCTGCCACTGCTGAATATAGACTGGTGTCCAAAAATAGTGCACAATTTTTAAGATGCTAAAAAATTGAAAAATTGGAGTTAATATTGATACTATAGTTCGCGAAGAGTTGCTGAGAATCGTGGGACATACTATCGTCGGAACTCGCATATTACATTGAAAATTCGGTCACGAGGGCATTTAGGGGGGCGACCAGAAAGGGATGAAGATGAAAATGGATTTTGACCCATACCGTTACACAGAATACTGATAACAAGATGAAACTTTCATCAATGGTTTTGTTTGATGTGCATAATATTTACTTGCATTTTCGTAAAGATAGAACAAATATTAGAGGAGATATAAAGGTTTTCTTAAAAAATCACAAATTTTTCCGGATTTGTTTTTGCTTATAACATGCAGAGTGTTTTACCAAATTGTACGAAACTTCCAGAATACTTGACAATATGCAAAAAAGTAGTGTATTAAAATTGGAATTAAAGAATTTGAATATTACAGAAAATATGAGCGTTTGTAGTAAATAATTCTTTACTTCGCATGTGTGAGACAAAGGTTAATTTTTCTTTCACAGCTTCTAAGCCGGATATTTATAGCAACTTACATAAAAATTCTAGTTTAATCCCATTAATATTTAGAAAGATATCAGTATTGCAGCTTGGGGAATTTTGATACAGTTTAGGAGAGGCTTAATGATGAGGGACCATACACAAATTGAAGTTTATCAAACTTGAATCTTCGAATAGTTACCATTGAAATAAAATTTAAAGTATGCATTTAATTTATAGGTCTACATGAGTATTCAGGATATAAAACTTTCATAAAATTTAATGTTACTATACGAAGATTCAACTTTAAAACGTACCAGTTTGTGCAAGAACCCTCATAATTTAGCTTCTCTTAGAGTATACCGAAATTCCCCTCATTGCAAGACCGATATCTTTCGGAATACTAATGGTATTAAACGGGAATTTTTATATAAATTTCTCTCTATATCTGGCTTTGAAACTGTGAACGAAATATTGCGCTATGTCTCGCACATGCGCACTAAAAATTATTTACTACAAATACTCATATTTCCTCTAAGATCTAAATTTTTTAATTCAAATTTTAATACAGTGCTTCTTTTACGTATTGTCAAACATTATGGAAGTGTCGTACAATTTGCATGTTATAAGCAAAAAACGTGCGTAAAACTATGGGATTTTTAAAGAAAATTTTTATATTTTCCCGAATATTTGTGCTATCTTTACGAAAATGCATGTAAATATTTATACACATCAAACAAAACCATTGATTAAAGTTTCATCTCGTTATCAGCTTTCTGTGAAATGGGATAGGACAAAACCCATTTTCGTCTTCATCCCTTTCTGGTCGCCCCCCTAAATGCCCTCGTGACTGAATCTTCAATGTAAAATGTGAGTTCCGACGACAGTATGTCCCACGAGTCTCAGCAACTCTTTGCGAGCCACAGTATTCATATTAACTCCAATTTTTTAACTTCCTAAAAATTGTGCATTATTTTTGGACACCAGTGTATGAAATAAATAATTATTATACGCGCGTTCCAAAACATAATTACTTTCACTTTCTTAGCTTGATCGGTTGTTCCGATAGGCTTCGCGAGCCTCTTAAAATAGTGGGCAATTCTAATCAGTCGCATGTCAAAATTCAGATATTCGGATAAGTTATATAACAGCCAACCACTATTTAAGCATCCTCTTTCTATGATTTGATGCTTGTCTATAACACACGTCCCTTCGCGTGAAATATTCCCAAGTTGGTCATGGGGAGCAATCATCTAAAGTAATTTATAAAATTACATATTTTAATCATATATGTTTCGTGGAGTTTAACTCCTCGGTTACGGCGAAAGCTGTCGCTGTGAGGCGACACATGACCCCGTGTTCTTTAATGGTGCTGTTCACACTGGCGCGACAAAGTTTTGTAACCGGTTCTCGCCTCGCGCGTACCCTCCTCTGCCAATGGGAGCACTCCGGGTTTGGCGGCAAATCGTCGCATGGTACTATAGAAACAGTATTTAGGCATGATATTTTTTGCAAGTAGCATTCGACCTAGGTAGATGGCAGTATCTGAAGCCGAATCTGTTTCTGAAGGTAAGTGAAAACTTATAAGCTTTTAGACGATTAAAAACACTTTTGTACTTTTACGGTTAATTATATTCTGTATGCACCGATATTATTAATCTTTATAACTTTAATTTGTAATTAAAGCGAATATGTGTCTGTATGTGTGTAGGATGAGAATAAAATCAAGCTATACATTTTTTCATGCTTTTGGGATAAACTTTGAAATAATATTGCATTTTTTTCTATTTAGTAATATTTAAAACTATGTTTTGAATGCGAATTTTGTTGTCAAGCAATTTTTTTCTTTAATTTTAACAGATTTCAGAATATATTTTCATGCATAGCTAGCAACAATACAGATCGCAAATTGTTGAAAATTACTGTCGTTTTAGATCAGTTGAACAATATTTCAGATATAACTCTTGCGATTATTTCGAGGCTACAATAAAAAAGATTTTTGCGTTTTCGGAAAGATAGCTAATTTCTCAAAAGATACCAATACACACCCATACTATTACATATACACTATATTCAAAAAGCCTCGAACTTTTTAAATATTTCCCAGATGTAAATGAATGATGCCTTTTGCTACAGAATAAGCGAAGAGTAACATATGACAGACCGGTCAGAACCGGTTTCATCTAGTACAAATACGCACAGCGCATGTGCATAGCTCTTGATAGCAGGCATTCAAACACTCCACAGGTGCCCCCAATGTCAAATTACCAGTCAAAACAAAACATTCCAAAATTTATTCCGCAATCAGTTTATTCCCCTGATCTCATCGCATGTAACTTTTTCCTCGGGTAAAGAATTTGCTTCCAGCGGAACATTCACGACTAGGCTATTCCACTTTTTTTGGAGCACAGCGTACCAAAACCCTTCGTCAATATAAAAATTCGATGCGAATTGCCGTAGAACGAGGAAAAGTTTGGAAATCCAATATTGTTGGTTTTCCATTCAGCGCATTCGGCCATAAAAGTGAAATACAATCCTGCAAGGAGTGGAGGATGATCTCTCCAAAAAGCGAAAACTACCAGTGGGGGAGGGAAGTGTGGCTGGGAGTCAATCTGTGCAAATCAGGGCGGGCGGGGTAGTTTGAAAGCGGGGAAGGGGAGGGTCAGTAGCTACTGGGATCGGATTGTCCGTGGGTGATGAGATACGGTTGGCCTGATCCGACTGATGAATGACCCACCAAAGTTGATGGGCTGAAAATGGAAACTGTCTGCTAATAATGTGGAACAGCCTTCCCGTGAATGTCCAGCTTAAGAGGTAACGATTCTCAAGTTCCAAAGAAGTGCAACGATGAAGTCACTGGAGGATGTGTCAAAAGGAAGCTTACAGTGTGCATTTACATCTTTGTTTGAATTAGGGCAAAAATGCATAGTTGTGCAGGGTGATTAATTTGAAGGAAAAACCAAGTAAGCAAATTGTATCTGTATTCATTCTTCCGTAATAAAATAAGTTTCGGATCTTTTTCAGCGTAGAAATTTGAAGAAAGCCTTCCTATAATTTCATGCACTGAAATATAATAATCCGAATCGGTTATGGCGATCATTTCGTCATCATCGACTAGGAATTGTCGGTATAAACGTTGGCCAACTTGTAGTGAAAAATCAGCAGAAAGAAATTTGGAAAATCAGTTCCGACAAGTGATTTATATCATCATCAACATAACGAACTCCACGTAAGGCTTTGTGATCATATCAATAGCTTTCTTTCTTTAGTGGAAATAAAAAAGTAAAATATTACGAATCGGTTAAAAGCGTTTTTCCTGCTATGCTATTCTTGTGGTTGGAAAGAAAGTTTTACAGAGATTTGTAATGGAGGTCAGCCAATGACCCTCGACCTTGGCAACAAAATGAAGGTTCTAGAAATTGCGAGAATGTCAATATCTCTATTAGGAACCGAGATACGGAGATCTTTCCAGATAATTCCATGTGATGCCACGCTCTGTAGTAAACCTATAAATACCCGGAGGTGCTGAAACGAGGACATCTATAATTGAATATCCCAATGTAATGCAGGTGAAGTTTTAAAAATTCCCGCCTCTTTGTCTGCATCATTATCAAACGCGCAAATCACATTTCTGTTTATGCGTCAAATAACATGCACATGGCAGAGTGCTTAAGAATGAAATAATCTTTTTTTCTAGTGCAATTTTACTTATTCATACTGTTTACGAACACCCATCCACTCAGACAGAATTTTTTAAATGTATATGCACAGGAATTTGGTTACGAGCCAAAAAGATTCTTCTTATGATGGTTCAACATCAGTAAGAGTAATATTTTAATTAATTTATTTTTATACTTCTCAGATATCTTTTTGATGAATTATGAAGTATATTTTCTGTTTATTTGGTGTATGCTTTTTTCTCTGAGTGTTGGAAAACATTATGAATATAGATCTTTTTGCTAAATTATGGGATCTTCAGAGTATCCAACGGACGCTATTGCTAACATTTTCTTTCAACCGTTTTTCATTTTGTGTTTGTGAATAAATTTTTTTCTGTTAGCCCTTTGTGGCCCAGTGTCCCATTGCTTGGCACATCCAACAACCCAAGTTTAAAATTTTCTAAAAAAACCCTTTTCTAATTTGATACCCGAAAAATTGCAGTGAAAGGTAGGAAATCGTCCTATTTTCGGAATATACATGGCAGCACAATGAAATATCGCTTTCATTATAGATTAATTATATTTTTAAAATACCTTAATCTCTTCAATAGGAGATGGGACATTTTTTGAGTTCTTGGTGATTACAATTTCAGCAAATTCACTTGACTATTTTCCTCCATTTTCCTTGTACTATTAAATAGTGATTTTATATAAGATTCATTATTTTTTTCGAACGTATCAAGATGGCTGTCCATTGCGATGTCCTCATACGAGGGGGCACAAAGGGTGACGACGCCCCCCTGCGAAAGAAGGCAATTTTATTTATTTTTTTGTAAATTCCTTGTATAGACAATAAATTAAACCTCTTCATTATATGTTTTTACATTTTATTTCAAAAATTTTGCCCCGAAGGGGTTAATTGCGCCCGAAAGGGTTATTGGAATTAGTGTACAGTTTTTATTTGGGTGTTGTCGTTGTTGTTTCTTATTCCACTATTGTTTTAATCCTCAGCTAGACCAAGTCCAAGAGTCCGCTCGCCCACAGAAAATATAGGCGAACGATTCATGGTAAAGGAGAAGGGTGCAGCTTCTGCTGGCACTAGACCTTGGGAAGAAGTCTGACCTTGTCCATTGCCTTTATGCTTTAGCTGGGTA